>ML677379.1:11751661-11980651 GCA_007922305.1 Dermatemys mawii | reverse complement strand
TCCACCCCCTTATTCCTGCCCCCAACGCATTACACTGCACAGACCCCTCCCCTGTTCCACCCCCTTATTCCTGCCCCCCACAGGGCATCACATTGCACAGCTCCTCACCCCCACCCAGGATGCCAGTGGTTCCCTCACTGCACCAAAGATATCAGACTCCCTATCACCACCACACGGCAGAGACCTCGGATCGCCCAGGGCACCCCCAGATCTCTCCTTCCCCACAATCCTCTCTTGCATTCACACCCCAGCTGCAGAGTCCACCAGCTCACTGAACCAACACAAGGCCAACAGAGGTGCCCCACTCCCGGTGACTACCAATGGCCAGAGGGGCACAGAGGGTGGGGAGGGAGGTTGAGCAACAGTGGGGGATCCTCAGGACCCAGTAATGAGAACCGGCCTCCCCTTATGGGAGAGTGACAGGACCGTAAAGAGGGGCAGAAAGGAGGGTGCCCATTAAGGGGAGGCCGGTTCTCATCACTGGATCCTGAGGATTCCCCACTGCCATTGCACCCCAGAGATCACTGATCCGTCAGCCGGCAATGCTGGCATGAGGCTGACCAGGACGGGAACATAAGGGGCCACAGCGCCTTCCGAACAGGCTAGGATCCTGTTGGGAAAAGACACAGCCCCCCAGCCTGGGACTGCCTGGGGCTGGTCAGGTTGGAACAGAGGTTCTGGGCAATCACCCAGAGGAAGGACAACTCTCAGGTGCACAGGAAGGTAGCGAGCTGACAGGCTGGCTAGCAAGTGCCAGCTGTGCACCAGGCTCTGTCCTAATCCGGAGGAATCCAGGCCTGGATGATCCAGTCTGACCTACAGCCTGCCCCCAACCACACACACTCCCCCCCCACTCCCGACCTGCAGCCCACTCCCCACCACATCCAGCATCCTGACTTGCACTCCTTGCTACTTCAGTCCTGCCCCTCCCCACAGCCCTGCAACACCCCCCTCATTCCAGCCCTGGACCCCCACACAGCCCTGCAGCACCCCCCACATTCCAGCTCTGCATCCCCCACATTCCAGCTCTGCATCCCCCACATTCCAGCCCCGGGCCCCCTCCACAGCCCTGCCGTGACACCTCCTACATTCTAGCCCCGCCCCCACCATGTTCCTGCCAATACCCCTCCCTCCTGCCCTGCATCCTCTGCTGTCCCAGCCGTAGCTCTCTCCTAAGCAGATCCAGCCAGTTTGGCTCCTCTTGCATCCTGGGGTTTGGCATCTGTCAAGCCCCCACTGGGAGGCCAGGACGTGCATGAGATCAGAGCCCCGCCAAGACTCAGCACTTAAGCCTTTCTCCACTTAAACCTCCAGATGGTTCCTTGACTGGCTGGCCTGTGTTTACAGGGTGCCTTGTTTTTTCTGCAGTGGGTGGGGGGCTTCCGCAGGAGCGGGTGGCACATCAAAATCCACTTGCCTCCCCTCCCTGCTCCTACAGCACCTCCTTAACGCTGCCAGCTACAGGTTCAAGCCAGGGCACGGCCCATGCAGCTTCTCACCTCTCCTTCCAAGAAGCCCAGTTCGGGGCGCTCGGATGTCCCAGACCTATGGAGCCTGCCCAGCCCAACACCATCAACTTCCCACGCAAGGGGACATCACAGCTTAACACAGGCCCTGATACTGATCTCCCTGCCCTTCCAGCATCCCATATAGTAGCACTGGGAACCCCCAACTAGGGATCCAGGCTGGTGTGCTAGACAAATCCACAGCAGACACACAGTCCCTGTTCCCTGCTACGTCTGCCCCTCTTCGATTCCTCAGGCTCCTCCTCGCCCATGTCTGTCTTTTCCATCCAACTTAAACATTTATCTCTGGCCAGTCTCCTAAACCCCTTCCCACAACCACTTTTCATTAAGGCAGCAGCAGGAACGGAGCCTGATCCCAGTCTCTGCCAGGCCCCCAGACTCCAATATAATCCCCCGTCCCGCAGCCTGGCGTTTGCTTTATGCACCGCCGGTGTTTGCCTCTGGCATGATGGAAATTACCTCGTCTGAGTTGCCAGTGCTGCCAGAAATCCTGCCCTTCCCCGCCCCCGACGGCCGCTTGAGAGCCAGCCTCAGCCAGTTTTCTGCCATGGCTCCCCACCCAATCGCTCCTTGGCTCTCACTCTCTCAAAGGCATTAGCCTAAAGAGGGGCTGTGGTCGCTTATTCCAAACAGCTGATTGCATTAATTCCCTGTCAGAAAAAAAAGGGGGAACGCTCATCACAGAGCATTGTGGGGGAAGTTATGCAAACTAACCCCCTGGATGCCAGAGGCAGCTCCCTCACTTATATTCACATTATAGTAGCACTGAGAGGCCGCAGCTGAGATCAGGGCACCGTCACGCCAGACACGGTACAAACAGCCATAGCCCAGAAAACGTGACAATCTAAGTGGACAGAGTATTATCCCCATTCTACAGATGGGGAAAACCGAGGCACAGCACCATCAAGTGACTTGCCCAGCATCAGACAGGAAGTCTGTAGCAGAGAAAGGAATTGAACCCAGTGCTAAGTCCCAGCCCGGGGCCCCCAACCACAAAACCGTCCTTCCTCTCCTAGGTGCAGTTTCACTTCACTCCCCTCTTTTGGCTGCCTGGGAAAGCAAGCTGAGCAGTAACACCAGCAGAGCTCTGGCCGAGAGCTCTCAAGCCCCTGTCCCATTCCAATTTAATGAGCCCCTTGGTTGTGGTGTATTCTTTAAACACCACCACATTATTAGAACCAGATTCGTTACAAATTAGCAGTTAGGTCATAAAGAGAACCTGGCCGCAGCCTTCTCCCAGAGCCCAAATACCCCCAGGCAGAGCTTGGAGTCCCCTGAATGTTTGCATGGGGCATGGAGGAGTCCTGCAATACTGACCCGGCTTCCCTGGGGTCTTTTGACAACAGCAGTGGAAAGCTGGAAGACTTGGACTGTGCAATGCCAAACTGGGCATGTTTAGTTTAGAGAAAAAGACGGCTGGGGCGGGGGGACACACGATCACAGTCTGCAGATATATTAAGGGCCATTACAACGAGGACAGCGATCTGCTCTTCTCTGTGTCCACTGATGGTAGGACAAGGAATAATGGGATTAATCTGCAGCAAGGGAGAGTTAGGTTCGCTGTCAGGAAAACCTGTCAACCTATAAATATAGTTCGGGTCTGGAACAGCTTCCAAGGGAGGCTGTGGTAATCCCCGTCCCTGGAGGGTTTTCAGAACAGTTTGGACGAACACCTGCCAGGGCTGGTTTAGGTTTCCTTGGTGCTGCTCTCAGGGTCCCTTCCAGCCCCGCATTTCTCTGACCCTGTGCAAGGAAGCGCTGTCCTCAGGGCTGGGGCCTCAAACTGCCCCTGCCTGGGGCACGGGACGGCAGGAAGGACGCCCTCGCTGGAACGCACACTGGTGTTCAAAAGCGTAGGCAGTCCCTCGGCAGCCAGATCGCAGCCACGTGCCTCGGCTCCATGCATGCTCCCCTCTGTCGCAATGCTCGACAACCACAGACCACAAGACTCAGACGCAGCCTCAGCACCTGCCAGGAGAGAGTGCCAGCAGTCCCCGGCCCAGCCCACATCAGCCCTCCCTGGGCTCAGCCTGGAGAGATCATCGGGCCTTCCCTCTACCCCCAGCTCCAGGTGCCAGGCTCAGCTGTGGGGTCCCCTGCATCAGGCCAACGTTGGGCAAAGCCAAGGTGGAAGCCACGGAACAATCAAAGCCCTGTTCCCCTAGTGGGATGAATGCACTCAGGGCCTGTGTTCTTTACTGCATGCTCCGAAGCCGCGTACCAGGGCTGTTAGCACTGAGTGTGATTCCATTCAGAGGGGCTTCCCCTGCTGGCCCCACAGCGATACCCACTGCCCTGCAGCACAGCTACACAGGACAGATTTGGGCTCACACAGTCCTTGGGCTCGGGGGCATGGCCAGCCCTTCTCTCCAAGATTCAGCTGTTCCTCCCCTTCTGGGATTATCTAATGGGCCAGTGCCAGAGAAGTGGGAGAGCTGCTCACTGCCCATCTCACCACACAGGGCCTGGGGCAAGCGGCTGGAGAGCCAGCCCCTAGCAGGGGCTTTGGAGCAAGTGGAATGATCAAAGCTGGGGCTAGACCCCAGGGCCAGGACAGAGAGGAGATGCCCCATCCCCACAGAGCTCCTAGGGGAAAGGGTCTTTGTCCAAGACAAGTTCTGACAGGCCACAATCCTTGTAGGGCTCCCTTTGGGGCCTTAGGGTGGGCAACCTGTGACAAGCAGGGAGGAGGGTGGACATGATCTCAAAAGTTTCACTGGAGAGGGGAAGCTGCTCTGATCGGGCTACCTGGAGCTGTAACCTGAGATGAGAGGGGGGAGGGGAGAGGAGATGACACCTAGGGCCTGGGAAGTGAACAAAGGAAGGGGTAGACGGCTGCAGGGTTTGGAGGGGAGTAGAAGCTGGCTGGGGAAGAGGAGGGAGCCCGGATTTGGAGTCTTATCTCCCTGCCCCCCACAAGGGCCTGACTAAGGGGTCCTGTTTGTACTGACCAGCTCTGAGTTGGACTGTGTTCCTGACATCTCACATAAACCTTCTGATCTACTGGCTGGCTAAGAATCACTGTAAATTCCAGGAAGTGTGGGGGAGTGGGAACTGGACTCCCCCACCCCCTGTGACACAGCCAGCCACTGGCCCTCAAGGCTAGATACCCACCGAAGGCTAGAGAGAAGGGGACTTTAACAAATGCTAACGCTCTGGTGATTAAAAGCACTGACCTTCTCCATCTTTGACCTCAAGATCCCAGAGAGTCAAAGGGCAGCACAGATTTCCCCGAACACAGCAGCCAGAGTGGACATGGTTGTGACTAGTGTATCATGAGGAGGGATTGCAACTACCTTCCCCTGCCCCACAAACCCTGACTTCCAAAGGGAGCCCTGTTTTCACTTTCCTTTCACGCCCCCAGTGAAAGGCAGACGACTCGCGCTGCAGCAGTGCAGAGATCAGTCCCCCAGCATACACAGCCCTGGCCCCAGACAGTACAGCACCCTGGCAAAGGTAGCTCAGACTCCAAGGGTGAGAGCCATCGTACAGAGCGGTCTTCATGCTAAATAGGACTCCCCCCGACAAACCCCCACCGCACCCCCACAACCCCTTCAGGAGTACTTTGCAGATACTGACGGACAATATCTCCCAGCATCCCTGTTCTCCCGCCCTTCACCCAACTGGGTCTTGGCAGCCTGTTCCGTTCACTCTGCAGGGCTGGCCTACAGCAGGCTCTGTACTTGGAAAGTGCCCGGCCCATTCTGGGCATTACCCCAAGCTGTGTATTCTGTCCTGGGGAAAGTGAGGCAGAGAGGGGAGAGGACTTGCCCATGGAGTCAGAGTCAGGTGATGCTCGGGCTCTGCCCCCATGTTAGCCCCATGCAAGCTGGGTCCTGTGCTGGGGTGAGCTTCTGGACCATGCTGCTCTTTCCTCAGCGTAGCGATGCCAAGGCCTAGGCCAGGACCAGGCAGGAAGAGGAGAGCGGTCACTGCAGACGCTGGTGCCCCCTGAAGTCACTGAGGCTCATTTCACTCCACTTTTGGTACCTCCAGGAGGAGGAAATAGTATTAGCATTGCCATGGCAACCAGCCCCATGAAGTAATCCCTTTGCCCTGAGCAAAGAAAACAAGCTGCTCTCCACCTGCCCATTCAACACCCCACTTTAACAGGGCGCTGGCAGCTGGAACCGAGGGACCCTGGCGGAACCCAGCCGGCTGCCTCGCTCGGCGCTGAGAACAATGGTGGGCCTTCGCTGTTCAGAGATGCCAACCTCAGGCCAACGGGTTATGCTAAACCCTCCTCCTCCACATGGCCCCGCCTCGGCATCTTAGCGGTCTGCCCAAAGCATCCCCTTTATAGTCACTCCACCCACACCCCAGGGGGTACAGAACCACCCCCCTCCTCCACCCAGCTCCTCTCCTCCCCACGCCATGGACCTACCCAGGCTCTCCTCCTGCCTGAAAATACAACACGAGCTGTCTCACGCTTTTGTCCTGCCTTATGCAGGGATGGAGCCCCCAGCTGCTGTTGCACCATTAAGCTGTGGCCTTCGGGTTAGTCCCCTGGTCAGACAGATTGCATTACCAAGATGGTGGTGAGGCCATGAAACAAATTAAGACCTCCTAATATAAAATGTTCTTTGAGTTAGCTGGATGGGGAAGGATGGCCTAGTGGTCAGGGCAGCAGCCTAGGAGGCCCAAGGTCAAGTCCCTCCTCCTCCACCAACTTCCCAGGTGACCTTGAGCAAGTCACTTCACCTCTCTGTGTTCCCCATCTGCACAAGGTGATAATGGCGCTGCCCTGCCTTATAGGGAGGTTACATACAATAAAGGCGTGAGGTGCGATGGGGACCAGATAAGGAACTGAGCTCTAGCAGAAAGGCAAAGGTAGCTGGGGGCTAGTGGAGAGAAGAGCCCAGCACATCAGAGAAGATTTTCCCAGGCTTCGGTTAACCATTGACAGGACAGTCCCCAAATCCCATTGTCCCTCGCGGCGTGATCAACTCAGCCAGCCAAAGACGCCATGCCAGGATGGCCAATTTCAAAGCAGCGACTCGGAGCGCGACTGATCAGAAGAGTATCAGCTGACAAAGTCTTGCTGAAGGTCAGCAACCTGGCATCAGGGGCTCACAATCAACCTCTCCAGTGAGAGGGTGGTACCAGCTCAGGGTGAGGAGCGGAAAGGAAACCTCAGGCCCTGCCCCATAGAACAGGGGTCTCAAACACATGGTCCACAGGGTAGTTCCTGTGGCCCACCGAGCTCCCCATACCCCCCACAAGTCTCCCCAGAGTTATTTCCTGCAGCCTGCCAAGCTCCCCTCCCCACCCCAGCATGCCGCATCCCCACTCCTCTGCTTACCTCCAGGCATTACCCGCTGTCAAACAGCTGTTTGGTGGTGCTTAGCACTTTCCAGGAGGGAGTGGGGAGGAGCGGGGAGCCGTGCGATCAGGGGAGGAGGCGGAGAAGAGGCAGGACAAGGGCGGGGATTTGGGGAAGGGGCTGGAATGAGGACAGAGCTGGGAGCAGCCGGGGATGTGTGTGTCAATGATACAGCCCTCGGACCAATGTACTAGTCCTCATGTGGCCCTCTTGGTGATTCGAATTTGAGATCCCTGCCATAGAACATATAGCAGGGCTGCTGCAGACCGATTCCCTGAACAATCCTGTTACTATTTGCCAGCAAAGAGGGGGCCCCACTGATCTAATCAGAGATACCCATGGCCCGCCAAGGCTTACTTGTGCATTACAGCATATCAGAAGACCTGGCCTCATCCCTCTGGCTAGATGCTTGCAAAGGCAAAACGAGCTGCTGCTTTTAGGGTGACCAGATGTCCCGATTTTGGAGTCTTTTTCTCTTCTAGATTCCTATTACCCCTGTCAGGATTGCCTCCCCACCCTGAACTCTAGGGTACAGATGTGGGGACCCGCATGAAAAAAAGAAATAACGGCCCCAAGCCTATTTTACCAGCTTGGGTTAAAATGTTTTCCCCCAGAACACAAATTCTTCTGTAGCTGGACCTGGTACGCTGCCACCACCAAACTAGGTCTAGGGTAGTTTGGGACCCTTCTTTCCCTTTCCACTAACCCCCCAAACTTCTTCCTTCCCTGGAAAGCTTGAGAGAATAAAAAACCCAAACCTCGCCTGATCCTGCGAGACGTGCCCGATCCAAAACCAGGATCTTACACAATGAACAACAAGCAGTCAGCTTCTTAAAAGAAAGATTTTAATAGAAGAAAAAAAGAAAGGAATAAATCCCTTATAACCATCAATAGAACAGCATCTACCATAATCAACAAAAGGATTCAGAAACCAAACCTCTCCCCCAAGGCAACTTTCTCCCACTGTTGATATCTCTGCTGAAGCTTACCATGTCAAGAAGCACCCAGCCAACCCTCACCACTGAGAACCCTCCAAGTGATAAAAAAAAGGTAAACTTACTGACTACAATACTTAATAGAATCTATAGTTACAGTGAAAGACATAGCTGTGTCCATCCCATAGCCGAGGTGAACAGAGAGAGACCCAGAGAGAAACTGAAACTTAAAATCCTTTGTCTCCTGAGGAATTTCTCATTGGTGAGTTGTCCACCTCTCAGGTTACCTTTAGCTTAACCCCTTACAGGTAAACAATAATTCTAGGCTACTTCACACTTATGACAACCCCCCACCCCCATCCCGATTTTTCACACTTGCTGTCTGGTCACCCTAACTGCCTTTTGCAAGTCACTTCACAGACAGCCCACTGCCCACCAGAAATTAGGATCGGGGGGAACTGCAGTGTAGGAGAGATCTTCAAGTTGGGATGAAAGCTCACAAACAGGTGAGAACAAGGCCCAGTGCATACTTTAAAATGAGATCCACTCGCCTAGCTACATCCCAAGTGCCCTAGACACAGCTAGCTGGATGGAAGGCTTTTGTTTATCTGCTAGCTCTGCTGCTTGGAGAGGAAAAGCAACTACAGCAATGGAAAAACCTCTTCTCTCACTGCAGGAAACACCTCTGCTAGAGCATTACAGCTGCAGTGCCATAATCGTGCCACTGTCCGTAGTGTAGATGTGGCTCTAACTAGCAGAGTGGCTAAGAGATAAGGCAGGACAATACAACCAGTGGGATTTCACAGCTTTGCTCCCATATCCACCCCGCCTCTGTTGAAGGAGTTGGTCAATTTTCCCTTGCTCAGCAGATGTGGAAATGTATCTGCTTGATAAATGTGGTCAGAGCAGATGATCTAATGGTCCCTTCTGGCTTTAATCTCAAAGTCTCTGCCTCCCACTCAATACGGTGCTCACCAGAGATTAATCAAACAAGCCTTTATCACCTTTAAGCCCAGACCCTGCAAATATTTCCAAACCTCTATAAGGCTCCAGTGATGGGTGCTATTAAAGAAAACCCTCAAACAGCTGAACTGGGCATTTCTCTCATCCCTGGGGCTGCTCGTTTAACGATAATGGCCACAAGAAATGCAACATGACAATCCAGGCTGTATCAGGATTGGAAGATCAGAGCTGAAGCCAGAGACACGGGCCAGCCAGGGAAAGCCTGGGCTCTTTTGAGAGGAGTTATGCAGTTTTATGGACAAAAGGGTCAGAGGGAGGAGTCATTTGTTTAACATGGGTGCATCTTTGTGCCAGCAAGCAGCCCACCTGAGTGGAAACACAGGAGAGACTGAATCCAGAGCCCACATCTGCTGGCTGGGCTCCACCCACTGAAAGGTACCTACACACTAAACGACAATACACGGGAGCCTCAGTTTACCCTCTTTGCTTCTCCGCCTTCTTCCTCCAATCCTGAGGAGCTGCCTCAAGAGCATGGCTCAGATCAGCATCGTTTGCATTGCCCCCATTCTTCCTGCTCAGCTACCCTCACATTTAACCTCCCAGTGGGCCAACCGACTCTGCCATGGGCATCTGGTGATCCAGAATTACCTGGCAGGGCAGCCCACGGGTCTGGATCACTGGGACATTTTGATGAGGTTACAAAACAGCCCATTTCCCCAGCTCTGTGGGGAAACGGCACCACAGATTCCTCCCAAACAGGGCACATTTTTTCCCCAAGCTTCAGGGATGGCCTGGGAACTAAAATAACCTGTATATTAAGCCAGCCTCTGTACTCCACTCACCAGCTAGGCCAGAGGGGAAAATTCATGCTCCATGTTGCTTAGTCATTGACTCCCCCCTACCACCAAGGAGGAATCTCATCCAAATGATTTGGACAACTCTTGCCAGGGACTGATCTGAGAACTGCCAGACTCGCTGCCCTGATTGTTAGTACTGTCACTGGGAGCAGCCTAAGCCCAGTCCTGGCTTGGGACTCACCACTCCCTGTCTTCCCGCCTGAATTCGGGGACAATGGGCCCACTGTCCATTTCAGGATCTATCCCCCTCTCCCCACAGACACTGGCCAAGCCTGAGCCAGCAGGAAGGACAGCCCATGCTGGCTGGGAGGGCGTCAGTGTTGGTTCTCCACCATGTTGCAAGCTCTGAGCCTGGCTGACTCACGCTGGGCCTTATGAGGGCTTGCAGCAGAGGGATTTACAAAGAGAAGACTGCTGAGCAACCTGCTGATCCAGGAAACCTGGCTTCTGCTGGGAGCTGCAGCCCTTCGCCCAGCTCAGCTGGGGGTGCAGAGCCGCACCCCGCGGTAAGGGCTGAGAGGTAGCACCCCAAAGTAAATGTTAAACCACCATCAGGAAAGCACCTTGGTCTTTGCTTATAGATGCTAGAGGCAGGCAACCTCAGCCAAGGCCAATGCGTCTCCCCTGGAGGTGAGCACACGAACAAGCCTTGGGAGCAGCTAGTCTCCAAGTGGTCACCTGCTCCGCTTGCTGTTTGTCTTGAATCACATGCAGCCAGCAGGATCAAACCCAGGTTGGGATGAGGTGACAGAGAGGAATTGATGCCTCCTCTGCCAGCAGACCTAAGCCTCACCCTAGTGTGTATTTCTACTGAAGCACAGGAAGGTCAGGAGTGGGTCTGAATTACCTCAGGAGCAGCAGAGGGAGAGAGGCCTAGAGGGAAAGGAGCAAGGTAAGGACCAAGCCAAGATGGCAAGGCTGGTAGACAAAGGATCTAGGGTAACCAAGGGCAAGGGTTGAAAACGGGGCTAGGAAAACAGACTGGGGCCCAGTCACGAGCGTGTACTCGCAGCTCAGAAAGGGTTAATGAAGGGGGGAAAAGCAAAGATTGTGCTCTCATGAGCAAGGTCGGATACCGTATAATGGCAGCACCCAAGAGCCCCCAGCCGTCACCGTGCCAGGCTCTGTACAAACCCAGACTGAAGAGCCAGGCCCTGCCCCAAGAGCGACACTCCGAGCTCAAGAGGGGACAGCAGGGCGCAGGAAAGCCTGACAGTGCTGTCGCTGAGGGCCCCCACACTGAGCCGCGTCTGACACGTGACGAGTCAGGTATCTCAGTGCTGGCTGCTGCACCTCGACGCTGGACCCTGCAAAGGAAACTCCAGCTCCTGCCTGCTCGATGGGGCTGGGGCACTAGCCATGCCAGGGCACCCCTGCATAACAGCTCCTCGCTGGAGCCCGTCCGTGGAGTGGACTGTCAGATCCGCAAGTCAGGTACAATTCCATCCTCTATTTCTAGTTCTGCTTCTTTCTCAGTTCCTTTCCACAAGTTCATCGGTGCATCCCCCTTTCTCCTAGCCACCGTCCCTCCATCGCTGGAGGGCATCACCTGAGCTGCCACCATAGGTGGCCAACCTTCGCTCTCCTTGCCTGCCAGATGTCCGACCCGTGGAGAAGGGACGGCCGTAATTAAAAGCTTCCAGCCAACAAGGTCAAAGAGAAAAACAGAACGCTTCCCTTGCCCTGAAACACTCAAGGCTTCTTTGACCCTTCACCTTCTCCAGGGGCAGGCTCTCCAGGACAGGAGAGGCCGCTGCCTTCATAAAAGGCTCATTAATTCTAGCCTGCCGCCGCCCCTTCCCCTCCTTTTAGGGTTTCAGCAGCCTTAATTAAAAGAAGAGCCAGGAGCACGGGGTTCACGGCTGGCTTTCACAACCCTGGGAGAGCGCTGACGGATGGCGCGACGGGCCCCCTGGCAGCAAGCAGGCCCCAGGTGGATTGTCCTAGGAAGGGCTGCTCCTCCTCTTGCATTTCCTAATATTGCTTTTGTAATCTATCCCAGAACCACAGCTGCGTGGAGGGAGGGAAAATTCCCTCTGATCCTGCTGCCAGGACAGCTATTTCAGAGGAGATGGGGGCTGGTAATTTGAACAGAACTTGAAAGGGGCTGGGGGAGGGGAGAACATCTGCTCATTAGCTTTTGGTTTTTCTTCCACATCTCCTGGCCACTGGATGTCTAAGACGTGGCATCTTGGTGAAGGAAAACAGAGATCCCAATGGACAGAGGAGGGCTCTTCCCAGACCCACCGGATCACTCAGGGACAGGAAGGTAATGCTTTAACTCAAACTCTACCTAGCCCTCAAGGGCTTGTGGAGATGTAAGGGCCAGCAGTCCAGGTGGTATTTCATGGAAGTTCATACTTGGAGCATCTCCCTCCATGAAGCGGGGTGTTCAGTATTATAGGATCAGGTGCCACGTGTGGACTGTTAATTCAGGTGAAGGCTGGAGGATTGTGGAACCAGGTGATGTGAGGTTGGAGTAGGGTGACCAGGTGTCCCGATTTTATAGGGACAGTCCAATTTTGGGGTCTTTTTCTTATATAGGCTCCTATTACCCACCATCCCCGGCCTGATTTTTCACATTTGCTGTCTGGTCACCCTAGGCAGGAGAGACGTGCATGGCCAGCTGCTGCAGGAGAAGTCGGGAGAGGAGATAGCCAGCCTGAGCTGCTGTGGCCACATGGCTATTTCTAGGTACTAGCTCAAGCACAGGTTATGTCTACGCACCCCAGGAATTGCCTAAGGTATGTCTACACAGCAACGGAACACCCACATCTGGCCTAGGCTAGGGCTGGGGACTATACAATTGCAGTGCAAATGACCAGGCACTGGTTGGAGGAGAAGTTCTGGACCCCATGAGGGAGAATGGCCCCAGATCACAGGCACCAGACTTGATGTCCACACTGCAGATGGATAGCCCCACAAGCACAGTCAGCTGCCCCAGGATAGCCACAGTGCTTAAATGCAGTGTAGACGGTCACGGAGTCCCCGGGGCGATGGTCTAGAGCTGCTCCTTAAGAAGCCAGTCAGGACTCTGCGGGGAAGCTTCTTCTCCGTAAACAGCCTGTCTCCAAGGCTAGGAGCTTCACAGCTTCCACCTTCCTGGGTCTGACCTCAGAGCATTCAGCAGCTACTGCCCCTCCGTGCGCTTCCCCCAGCGAGCCCAGCCAGGCAGGGTCGTGGGTCTGCACCCCAACTCCACAGTCAGACGTGACTCTCAGGCCACCGGTAAAACAGAGGTTTATTAGTCGACAGGAACATGATCTAACACAGAGCTTGTAGATGGAGCGAACCGGACCCCTCAGCTGGATCCATTTTGGGGGTCCAGGGAGGCCAGACCCTATCTGGGCCTCCCTGCTCTTCCTTAGCCAGCCGCAGACTGACACTCACTCCCCTGCTCCTCCCCTGCTTCCTTTGTCTCCTCCCCGGGCACGAGGTCAGGTGACCTCTTCCCCCCACCTCGGGTCAAGTTACAGCTTCAGGTATGTCAAGAATCAGAGGGGAGTATGGACACCTTCACACAATAGTCAGAGGAGCCATTGAGAGCATTTCTATTCCCTCACATAGACGTACCCAAGTGCCTTGCCCTGGATCACATGCCATCCATGGCAGAACAGAGTTTCCCACGTGGCCAGCTTTCCTCTCTGTTACAGGGTTACGTGATTGCTGTGGTCCCTGCAGCAAGCCAAGTTGTTCCATTGTTTGCACCTTGTGTTGGGAAGGTCTCCAAGCAGAAGCCTAGTGAATGGAGCCCTGCAAAGTGGAGGGGGGCAGCACCGCCCAAGGGGAGACCCGAGCAAAACCTCCAGGACTGAGTGGGATGGTGCCACGGAGCCTGCTCCGACCACGCCCAGAGCGCTGCCACTGGCGAGATGACGACAGTCCAGGGCTCTTTCCTCACTGGATTAAGGCACAAATCCCTCACTGGCTCTTGCACTGCCCAAAGAAACACAGCAGCACGTCGAAAAAAAGGAGCCCACTGCTCCCGCCCTTCTCCAGGCCTGGCCCGCCCAGACGTAGGCAGAGACTCTCGCCCTCAACACAACGAGCCTCGCCGTGGGCCCAGGAGTGCAAGAGGGAGGAGGCGCCAGGCCTGCTTCCATTCATCAGCCATGACGGGGGAACCGGCTTTCTGGAGAATGTTTCCCCTGCGCCAGCCCAAGGTGGGAGCAGTTCGTGGGAGGAGAAGAGCATGGCCATGCAAACCCCCACCCACTGAACGCAGCCAAGGCCCAGCGGGCACCTCCCAAAGCGCTCGAGAGAAAAGCCAGCTGTTCATCCCCTGACACTGCCAGGATGGATTCCTCAGCCACTGCCTCGACCTCCCCTCCCTCCATTACTCACCGGTACCTGCCACTTCTCTCGCAGCTGGGGAGCTCAGCATCTGCAGGGGTGTTGGGGGGATGGGGCATGGGGCTGTGGAGCATTTTCCCTCCAAGTTGCTGCTTCGAATCCTGCCCGGATTGCTAGCGGCCAATCAGCAGCGAGGGCAGGTCAAGAACATCTGGGGAACGGGTTAACAAACTCATCCTGGCTCTCAGTAGGTAGATGGTGAGTAGGTCCACCCTCACCCCCTGGACCTAGCCTGTCCTTTGGTTGTGGCCTCACCAGAGAAATGGTGGCCTGACTGAGCCACAGAGACTGAACTAAAGGTGCATCATCCTGGCCAGGGCTGGTGTATCAGTGGGGTGAGCGAGGGGAGCAGAGACGGAGCTGATCCTGCCAGAGGATTTCTGCTTCATGGGAAGTCCAATTACCTTTCACCAGCCTTATGTTCACTTAAGCAAACAGGCAGACTACAGTTAGACCCCACCACCAGTTTGCAGAGTCCCAGACAGGGTCCTGAAGACTCCACCCATAGCAAGACAAAGCCCTGGTGATCTGGGCCCTTTAGCCCACTCTCTCTCGCAACGCTGGTTCTTCTACGAACACCAACACACCGAACAGGAGCAATGGCAAGATCCATCCCCAGTGGGGTTAACGCCTCTGCTTACATCGTTCATTATTAGTCACTAGGTGTTTACATAGTATAATTTTTTATTTTAAGTGATCCCAGGGGGTTAGAGTGATAATACAATTAGAAACCAGCAAGGACAGTGTAACAAGGTCTTATTTTCCCTGATCTCATTTGCACCTATACATATTGCAAGGCAGCATCCTAGACTAACGTCAATTGTTTCCCCTTCAGTTAGGGTGACCAGAGAGCAAGTGTGAAAAATCGGGACGGGGGTGGGGGGTAATAGGAGCCTACATAAGAAAAAGACCCCAAAGTTGGGATTGTCCTTATAAAATTGATACATTTGGTCACCCTAGCTTCAGTCCTCTGTGAAAGTTCCGATATTAAAGAGGGGGAAAATGGTAGAAATGCTCAAAAGAAATCAGAGTTTAAGCAGCTAATAGAAATGAAAGCTCCATCTTTGTAAAGAGGCAGTTTTCCAATACACTGCACCGATAACTCCTGCGTTTCCTCAGCTCAGTGACTGCACAGCCAGTACGAGTGGACATCACTGAAGCAGGCAGGGGTGAGGGTGGCCCTGACTCTGCCAGCAACTGACCTATGGTTTATTGAACATTAAGGGACAGATTTTTCAAGCACTCAGCGACTGCAGTTGGGAGCAGATTTTCAAGAGTGCCCGGCATCCAGCAGCAAACACCTTGTGAAATTTCTGGCCAGATTAACAGTGTCTCAACGTCAACAGCCAATACGCTCTGCTGGAAAACTCTGCTCTAGCATGCAGGCTGAGCAAGCAAAGACTAGGGATCTTCCCGGGAGCAGGGAATCCTTCCTCGTCAGTTTGTGGGACTGTTCTGCTGCTCCAGGCCGAGGGCTGCGGTTATCCCTGCAGTTCCTGTGTCCCCACTCTGGCAGGCGAAGCAGCAGTGGCAGCCCAGCCAGAACTGCCCCTGCATGTCTCCTTCTGCCTGCAAACACCTGCTGCAGGCTGGAGCACAAGGATCCCTCATTAACATGCTGATGCAGCCTGGCAGTGTAGAGTGCAGCCTCTCACCTTCCCTTTGCAGGGGACAGGAGCAGCTTGCTGCTCTCTGGGCTGCAAGGCAGAGGTAGGATTTACCTCCATAACAATTGGAAAGTCCGTGATATTGAAGGTGTCCCATGTGAATTAGCAATCACCCAGCGGGAATGAAAGACAACAAGGTAGCTGACCACGCGGCCCAGCCAGGGGGCAATCACAACCTCACACGCTGCTTGTGCTGCACCACACCCATTGTCGCCATTCAGTTAATTCTGCCATTCCAAGTTTCCTGGGAGCAATGGAATGTTAGGACATCTCTGGAACGTTCAGCAGATGAACATTCCAACGTTGCCCATGGCAGCCCAATGGGCACAATCTTCCTAGATGCCCACAAAATGTTCATCTACAGTAAAAAATAGTTCAAAAAGACAAGGGAGAATTGTGCAACTGGAAGGGGAGTTATCTAATTCCCATCTCATTAGAGCCCCTGACACCACATCACATGCTAGAATAGAGAGAAAACATCTCCTAGGAGGCTTTTGTTGTTTCCACCAATGACACCCCATTTGTTCCCTTATGATTCCCTATTTAGAGAGTAGGAATGTTCTTTAGAAGACATATCCCGTGAGAACCTCAGAATTGTTAGAGGGCAGGAGAGGCAGGAACACAAAGCACATGGCCAATGCAGGATTATCCACCACAAGGTGGATGGTGATCCAAGATGAAGGATCCAAGGTGAAAGATCCCAAAGCTCATACAAATCTCTCAGAGAAGATCCACCACAACTCTCCAGCCAAAAAACCTTTGAAAGCAAGGCAGGAGGCTCTGCATCCTCTAGTGTTCCTACTCAAATGTGTAATACGACATAGCAGCTGCTCAAAAGGCAACAGTCAGAAGTACAAATCCAAGGAGAACTGGCTGTGGAGTGTCGTCAGGGTGTTGTACTCAATTATTTGGTTTAAAATGACTGACTGGGATGGATCAGCCAAATTTTTTGTTACTCTGTCTGCAAAATCCACTTCCTTCTCCCCTGCAGGGTTTAATTCAAAACAACTTCACGCTGCTTTAAATAACTCTGACTGCCCACCACTCAGCAACAATCCAGTATGCACAGTCCTGCATCCATCATAAGCAACCCCATGATAACACATCCTCATGGGCATGTCTTCACTGGAGCGTTTACCCAGGAAAGCCAAACCAGCCAGCAGTTCTGCAGCATGGATGCTCCCATGGGGCTGAGATTAGGCGTCTACAGGTTGTAAACAATTCCCTTTGCAGACAACGTCTCTTTAGGTGCTGGGCACGTCTCTCACCTCTGCTTTGCCTCGGTTCCCCCGTCCTGCCCTGCCCCACTCCATCCTTCCCCATCCTAGATCAGGAAGTCCTTATCTGTCAAGGGCATTTGGCCAGGCTCTTTGAAACCACATCACTTTAGCCCAGAGCTGCAGATTAGACAGCTTCAAAGCTTGGGCCCTTAGCTTTTCCTGCTGGTGGAGTGCGACGATATTGGCCAAAGTGGCACGTAGTGTGGAATCCTGCAGAGTGGAGGAAGGCAGAGCTTCTGGATAAAGCCCTCCATAGACTGTTTTGTGCTGTGTTGCAGATGCCACTAGAACGGCTCTGCTAGCCTAGGTGGAGAGAACTCCATAGGCCGCTGGGGTTGGCCAGCCTCCATCTACATTCAAACCAAGCTACCCGCAGCGTATCAAGACCCTCATCTCTTTGACTGGCACGTCCCAGCTCAGCAGGGCGCTCCTTAAACCACTGCCCAGGCTAGAGAGGGAGGCAGAATTCCTCAGAGAGGAAGAGTAGAAAGGGCTGCCTGGTCTGAGGTATTCAGACACATAAGGGGGCTATGAACTGCCACCAGCAGTGACAAGTGGCCCACACAGACCTAGTGTACGTGACCCCGGGGATGTTAGGATGACCTGGGTCAAACAGTGTTAAAGGAATTGTGACACAAGAGCACCAGTGGGGCCAGACACACCTTGAGGAACAATCCTGAAGCCTGGTAGCTGATCACAGCCAGGAATCCTCTTGGCTGACTAACCGGCGGACGTGGGGAGCAATGCCAGACAACCCCCTTGCTGCCCTTCCACTGGGCCGCACGTCCTGAGAGCAATGGAGGGAGGACTCCAAACAGCCCACTGAGGGCAAAGTCTTTGCAACCCTACCCATAGAACAATGGAGAGGTGGCACCCATCATGTAAGGACTCTGGATTTTTTCACCGCACCCCAGGGTTATGGTAACTGATCACCTCTCACTGTTGCCGATCCCCAGTTAATCCACCATACCTGCTACCACCTTAGACATCCCAGAACGCAGGCATGGTGGAGGAACTGGGGGTTGGCGACGGTGAAAGGAACCCAGCATCAGCCCTATGTACCCTCAGCTCAGAAATTCTGCCTTCTCTCCCACCACTGACCAGTGGCTTGAGTCCTGAGAGTTCTTCACTCGCTGGGAACCAGGAGGGAGCAAGAATTTCACACGTGCCTGAAATTCAGATCATCAGTGACATGGCGGAGGGTTGGGTAGAGGGGAAGCTACACTGGGGGTGGGGGGCAGGGCCATTCCTGCCGAGGCCCCCAGCTGTTGCTGGTTTCAAGACACTACCTCTCAGAGGGAGAACGTCTCTGATGATTAAATGAGAGAGAACTCCCAGCTTCAGCATACTAATATATTGACAGAGATTAATAGGCCTGGAAGCAATTCCACTCATTGGAGAGTGGAGAGAAAACAGGTGTTCGAAGGAAGAGTCAAACGACACAGATGTGGAGGAAGGTGAGGCTGGGGACTAGAGGAGGACAAGGGGTCCTAAACCAGCTTCCATTGCTGTGTGCTTTGAAAGGAAGAGAGAGTCCTCTGCTTGGCAATGCACCACCAGATGCATGCCAATAACACTCGGATTTTGCCCTGATGCTCGGTAGCACCGCAGACAAGCAAGCACGGTGAGCAGCCAGTTTCCATACATGGCAGAGCAGCAAGGGGTGCTTTGGGTGGGCAAGGGGGTATACATGATGGCATCAAGCGGGCACTGCAGAGACCTGAATCGCCAGTGAACCTGCCTGTCCAACATGCATCTCCGCTTGGCTGTTTCTTATCACAACGGTGTCTGTGTAGGTGGCAAAGAGCTGAACGCTGCCTGAACCACGGAGATGCAGCTTCACGTCCTTCTCTTCCTTGCTTGGGCACCCGCAAGCCCAGAGCCCCCCCCAACATCAGCACTCACTGGGAACCAGCTTTCCTTTCACTCCTTGCAAATAGGGGAGTGTGTGCGGAGCAGTCGTAGGTGCCTGTGTCTATACAGGGCTGCTGAACCCAAATGGGCCGGATGCTCAGAGGTGCCATGAACCCACAGTTCCCATCAGAATCAGTGAGGATGCTCGGCTAAGTCAGGATACTTGGACTGAGTTGTTTGGCTTTCTAGCTGGCAGGACATTGCCCTGTTGGTAGGACGTTCCATACAAATGAGAGGAACAGAGATGGGTGCCAGTAGTTGCTGTTAAGCTACAACAGCTGCCCAAATGGAAGGTAAGTGGCCCCAAAGAAGATCAGATCCAAGCTGTGATGCCCCAGCTGTGCTCCGAGATGGCTGCATGCCAGCCCATGCCCACTGCAGGAGCAGGATATAGTAATGCAAATGTCCTCACATTGTGCTGTAAACTCTGCCCAGCCCAGACTTGTCAGACTCAGGCTGAGTTCAGTGGGGTTGGGGACAGAGGATGGAGGGGGAGAAAATGCAACAGGAGCAAGCGGCCCCATACTAAAGATTGCTGTTGCTATAGGGCTGCTACCATTTTTGGCTGCTCAACTTTTCTCCCCCAGATGTAGATAAAGAGGCAATGTTGTCTAGTGGGTAAGGCTCAACATGGGATTACATACCCAGCTGTGTGTGACCAGGGGCAGGTCAGTTCATCTGGGCTTCAGTTTCGCCATCAGTGGGACAGGGGATAATTAGCCCGAGCGATCAGATACCATGAGGATGGACGCTGCATGCAAACCTGAACAGAATGGAAAGTGAGTGAGGACGAATTATGTTTCACAGTCCGGAGAATGGACCTTTGCCTGGACACACAGGAGACATGTGGATAGAGCACTTTATACCCTTGCTTTTTGATTTTGACCATCTCTCTGGGAAAGAGGAGAGACCCTGAGAGAGTTCCCAGGGCCTACTGGCTTCCAGTTCTCAGTGTAAACCGGAGGCTGGGGGCCAGAGACACAAAAACCTCATTGGAACAGGCCCTCAACCTTCCAGCACTTCAGCTTCTGGTCCTGGCCAGGAACTAAAGCAGGTG
Source organism: Dermatemys mawii (assembly GCA_007922305.1). Taxonomy (NCBI): domain Eukaryota; kingdom Metazoa; phylum Chordata; order Testudines; family Dermatemydidae; genus Dermatemys; species Dermatemys mawii. The sequence continues at coordinate 11,960,776 of ML677379.1, read as the reverse complement.
AAAGAGCAAAGGGGAGAAGCCTTTATCTGGAGTTTTGGAATGTCCCTAATGGTTTGGTTCCAATTCAGGGTCTTTACAGCCAGACTAGTTCACTTCTCCCCAACTCTGCACTTCTGGGCGCTGGCGAGGAAGCGCCGTGGAAATAGACAGCCAGGGAGATGTGTTCCTGTGACATTTCCAATCCCAGCCCAATGCTAGGCACCCAGCATGCCGCATATAGACCGCCCAGCTTTTTGGTGTCTTTGCCAAACCAGACCTCTCCAGCTTCGGTCCTTCTCCAGTTGCTGGCCATTCACCTGGCCCAAGCTTTGGAAGAAGTATCTTGCTAAGGGGGAAGCGCATGTCTTCTCCTGTGACTGAGAGGCAGGTGGCATGGCCTAGCGGTCCAAACACAGGACTGGGAGCCTGGAACTGCAGATTTCTGCTGCAAACTCCTCCTATAGCCTGGGCCAGGTGACTTCGGCAAGAAGTGCCTCTATCAAACGTGACTTGTGGCTGATGAACATTATCTCCAAGTCAGAAGAAGCAGAGGGGCAGCAGTCGGGGGCTGGCTGGTTAGGAAGGGAACACGGGTTTCTCCCAGGCTCCAGGTTCAGCCCAGGACTGCAGCAGGTGACGGAGAGACACAAGCGCTCAGTGGCTCCCTTTGCTCGCTTGGGTGCAGAGCCCAGACAGATTGTCCTGGGCAGGGCAGCAGCTCTCTGGCCATGTGGGGTTTAATGGGAAACGGGACTTCATGGATGTTGGTGGAGGGAGCTCTCTGCCAAATAGGTCATGTTAGCTCGGATAACTTGGAAACAGCACTGTTGTTGTGCCCTGGAGGCTGGCACCCGGCCAGGCAGTACTCTGCCAGCATGCCACCTGCCTGCTGTGCTGCTGGGGCTGGAGAGATGAGCAGAATAGTTCCCTTACGCGTCAGAGGCGGGGAGACAGCGGGACCTACTGGTTAGAGCCCTGAACTAGGACACAGGAGACATGGGTCTCAGTCCCAGCACTGCCAGCTGGCCCTGGGCAAGTCACATCCCCTCCCTATGCCTGTTTCACCTCCCACGTTTCATGGATTTAAACAGTAAATCCGTCAGGACAGGGTCTGTCCCCTACTGTGCATCTGTACAGCACCTAGCACTATGGGACCACAGATTGAGTGTGGGGAAGGGCTCTGTTAACTGACCTGCTAGTTCACATGATGGTGACAAAGAATTAAGGGGTGGAGATAGTATAGGATGTTCTGCATCACTGCAGACCAGCGCAAAAAATAGAACCTGACCTCCTTCCCCGGCCCACTCTCATGGCAGCAGCCCGGCTCATCTGCCATCTGGGCTCCAGCAGCGGTCAATGACAGGTGTTTCTTAAAGATGGGCACCAAGCCAGGCTATTAGCCGGGCAGTACCACGCCCCCGGGGAAGCCCTGTTCCAGCTGATGATCTATTCTTGCTGGGGTGTGAATGACCAATGCCCCAGGCAGTCTCCATCCCAGAGAGATGGAGACAGGGAGCGGCTCTGCTCCTGCTCTTGGTTGGAGCAGCTGGACGACCACCGTTTGGTTTGCACCACGGACTGGTCCCCTCTTAGCTCTCCCCTAGGGCTAGCTCCTTCGCCTCTGCGTTCCAGTTATGCACTGAATAGACCTGAGTGTGTGACTTGCTATTCGCTGCTTGGAGGGGTTGGCTCCTCCTGACTGCGACTCCTGCTTCTTTACTTTGTCTTCCCTTGCAGGCCCACACTAAACCGCACTCTGCTCCCAAGTGCTCCAAGCGAGCTCCGCTTGCATCTCATGACAGCCACTCCTGCACAGCCAGCCTGCTGGCTCCACTGAACTGGGATGGGGCAGTCAGGCCCAGTGGTTGGAGCAGGAGCTGGGAGTCAGAAACCAAATGGCAGAAGTCAGAGCCAGCAGGTCTGTACAGAAGCAGGCCGGGAACAAGGCAGGCAGAGGAGCGATCACAGCTGGGGCGTAGGCATTGAAAAGCCAGAGACCAGCTGGCACTCTTGGGTTTACGAGGTGGCTTCCTCAGCCAAGCAGGCTGAGTGATCAGATGGCCCTGCTGTGACTGAGGGGTTGGATACACTGGAAATTTCACAGCACTCATTGTAATCCACCTCCACAAGGGGATTAGCTCAGAGTCTGGCTCCCAGCGCTCAGAGCCTGTCCACACTAGTGCTTTAAAGCGCGAAGACTTGCTGCGCTCAGGGGCCTGATTTTTCACCCCCCTGAGCCAGCATGTTAGAGCTCTATAAAGAGCCAGCGTAGCCAAGCCCTGAGCTGTGCTCGTACGCTGCCCAGAGCCTGGGCAGGAGCAGCTTCAAGGCCTCATTCCTGACACTGGGGAGCTGAAGGCACGGCCTCAAAATCCCTCTTCTCCGGTGCTCATTCTGGCCTGTGCGGCAGCCATGGGCTTCATGCTAGAGCTCTTCAGGAATTTGTTCGGCCAAAACGGCAAATGAAATTCGGAAAGGGGCCGGGTTTTTGGTTTAGGGGACAGAATGGCACAGGAATGGGTTTTACTACAAATAAACTTACAGTTTCAACGCAAAGTTGGTTTGACCCCAAAATAGAACTCTTGACCAAAAAAAGTCAAAACATTCCAAAGGTCAGACTCCAACATTCTGAGGACATGGCTGAAGTTTTTGGGTTTGGGAAAATCTGAGATCTGGATTTTGTGGTCTCATTTCAGGGTGGGAAAATTTTGGAAATCCTGAAAATTCTCAGGGGCCGGAAATCCATTTCCCACCCAGCTCTTTCTTCAGATCACGACACCAGCCTATCAGAGCCGCACCCAGCCTCTCACTGTCCCCGCTGCTCAGCTCAACTCCAGGCAAAACAGGGCAGAGCTCAGGATTGCCAGCTATAAGGGGCCACATCCTTGCAGAATCCACTGGCTGCTCCTGGGTTTTTGATTTCCATACGCACTTCACAGCAGTTTTTTAAAGGAGAAGTTAGTGTTTGGGGCCTGACGGAAGGGCTCTACAGAAGACATTAGCATGGAAAAAGCAGAGCTGCTTGCTGTATGCTGTCGCATGGCTGAGCTCCATGCTGGGTGTTCCCTGTGCCATCCAGCCCCTGGGCACCTCTATCTATACAGGTGCCAGTGCATCCCAACAGTACTGGTGGTGCTTGTGACAAGGACTCTTGCTTGTTAGACTCAGCTGAGATGGCCAAGTCCTCTCTTCTGGGAGTGGCTAGTCACTAAAGCTCAAGACTGGGACCTCTGAGTTCTAGTCTCCGCTTTGCTACTGATTTGCAGTGAAAACTTGGGCAAGTGGTGTCTGCCTCAGTTTCCCCATCTGTCAACTGGAACTCACATGGGGCTCTGAGGCTCAGATTAAAATTCCTGCACTATTTGTCTCTTCTGTAGCCTCCTCTGCTGACCTCGAAATACGTTACTTCATGCAGGCCGAACAGACCTTGTAGAAGTGAATTTTGGTCACTCCTGACCCATCCTAACTTAAATTCGCCATTGTTACCAATCCCCTGAGTTACCCAAAATTAATGTCAGCACATGGCTCACTTTTCTTCTATCTGCTCTACCTCTGGAAGCAGTAAGCAAAGCAAACTGGGCCCCAGGACATGTTAACAGAGACCAGGACAGCTGGTGAGACATGCCAGCTGGAGGACTGGGCAGAGATTTTGATATACTGCGTCGCAGGAAGGAGAATCAAAGAACTGGCGGCACAGGAGGGCAGCTAGGAAGATGAGGGCATGGGGGTTACTGGGTGCAGAGGGAAGGCTGTTTCCAAGAGCAATCAGAGGCATAAAGTGAAGCTACAGCAGAAGGACCCTGGCTTCAGAGGGGAGTTTGGAGGACATGCCTTTTCCGAAAGGATGAAGTTGGGAAGAGACCAAGAAAGGGAAAGTGGCAACTCAGTAATGTTCAAGAGAGAGACACACACACACTTGTGGTCCTATTTTCAAATAACCCAGGTCACAACTGTGCCTCTGATTTATGTGCAATTACATCCTGGGATGCTCCGATAGCACATGGAGACCCCACCGTGCTAGGCGCTGTACAAACACATAGCAAGAATCCCTGCCCCAGAGCTCTAACAGTCTAAAGTGTCAAGACAGAGGACATCGGGGAGCTAGTTGGGAAAAGAGGTTCCCCCCAGGGAAAGTTTTAAAACAGTTTCAATTGAATCCATTTTGCAACCAAACACTCCAAAGAAAATGTCTTGCCTAGAAAATGTTCATTTTGTCAACACGCTATTTTGTGGCCCAAAAAAAAAATTGATGGGAAGGTTTTGACCAGTCCCCATTATTATCCTCTCTCTAGAGGCTGGGAACTGGGGTCCAGAGAGATGAAGCCAGTTGGCCAAGGTCACCCCATGAGTCTCCACTAGAGCCACGAACCCAGCTCTCTACAGCCCTTAGTGATACATTTCCTCCCCATTGTACATAGAGGCCAGATTTGTGTCCTGCACAAACATGGCAACAGTTCGACCTGCCATTGCACGCCTGGCGGAAAAGCCCCCAGCCTTCACAGAGCAACGTCAGCATTAGAATGGACGCAGATGCTTGGTGCGGTGACACCAGTGATGGGGTGGGACAGAGGGGTTAGGCGAGAGGGTGGGTAAGCCTCAAAGGGTCCTATTGGCTGTTGGAGATCTATCAATCTCCATGCAGAATTACCCTCTGTCCATGGAAGAGCGGGAGTGAGGGAAGAGATCAGGGGAGAACAAGGCCCACAAGGCACGACTGAGGAGGACAGAGTGGAGAAGCCCGCACGACTGAGACCGACGGGGCTGGGGACAGTGGGACTGCATGCACGCTCAGCAGGAGATAGGGACTCAGCTAAGGATGCAGCAGCAGGTCGTGTGAATGCCTCTTACTCGATTTCACACATTGGTGCGACCCCGCCGCAGCGCCAATTTTCCAGCCAGCAGCCCCGGGGCCGATAAGACAGGAAGGGGAGCGCTGGCGGCGCTGCTGAGCCAACGTGCAAGCCTGCCCAGGGCTCCCACATTCCCACGCTCCCAATAAGAAGGAGCAACACGTGCTCGTTGGCGGCTCAGGGCAGCTGCTTCCTGCCCCAGACTCACAAGGGTCTGAGTGAGAACCCGGGCCTGGAAGAGGGGTAATACACACAGGAGGCCCAGCACTAGCTCACTAGCGATGCAGCTGCGTTGGGAGACCCAGGTGTGAGGAACGGCGCGTCTGAAGGCCACGCTGGGCATGGAGAGAGATAGAACATGCCCAGGATGGAGACAGCTCTTCTAGTAGCACAATACTGCTAGCATCATCCCAGGGCATGGATAGATGGAGCGCTGGAACGGTATAGACTGGGTTCTAGTCCCTGCACCTCCCCAGCCCACTGTGTGACCTCAAACGCTTCCCTGCCCACCCTTTGTCATCTCGTCTATTCCAATGATCCGCTCCCCGCGGTAGGGCTGGGTGTTCCATGGTTCTGCAGGAGCCACTTGATCGCCGCTCCTCTAGACCCCCTCCACAGAGACTGCTCAGAATTTTGTCCCAACTGCAATATATGGAAACCATTAGTTGGGTGCATCATTTGCCCACTAAGAAACATGGAGAAGTGGGAGCTGGAAGCAGCGATGGTGCAAAACCTCCCCAGAGAACTCGGTTGGGATTGGGATACAGGCATTCGTTACTCTAGGCAACCACTGCTCAGCTGCAAGAGCTGCTCTCTCCACGCTGGAGTTTGGATCATGGACAGAGCACAAGTGATGGGTGACGGTCACATGGGTGGATGGTACTGATGGCTGATGATTGCTGCTTCCGAAAATGCACAGGGAGCTTTTATTCCTGCCACTGAAGGCAGCTAGAGGCTGTGGCAGGGGATGGACATTCCTGTGCAAAATAAACGGGTACTCACATACCAGCCTGCGATACCTAGAGGTGTCTGGAGACTGAGCTGCCCTCTCACATTGGGCAGAGGAGGGATGGACCATGCTGGCCGGGAAACGAGAGATGTAATACAGTGACGTGCTTCCCCTCTCCATGCGGTGCCTGTCCAGCGGAGATCCAACCCCGGTTTAAGGCAGAGGGTAAGAGGAGAGGCTCCAAGGAGACAGGCACACACCTCTGAGTCATGCTGCCAGTGAGGGAGTCCCGGTCGTTGAGGTTTTGCAGTGGGAGTCTCTCCCCCATAGACCTGGGCTCCTTCCAGCCGGATCACAGGAGCAGCTGGCAGATAAGGCCAAAGAGGGAAGCCAGCAGGAGCCCCAGATGCCGCCTGCACAGATACAGTTCCCCTTGAAGTGTTTAATGGAGCGTTTGATAAGACTCTGGGAGAGTAGGAAGAACGGGGAAAGATCAGAGAGGAGAGCGAAGGTGTCTGGACAGGACCTGGGGCCCGGCCCTCTGCTCTGGTAGATAAGCAAGGTCTGGCTGTCTGACCCTGGGCCGACCATTCTTTATTGCTCAGATAACGGCACACCTAGTCCAGCAGGATCCCACAGCAAGGACATGAGGGAGTGAGCCCCAATGCTCAGAGCAACTGCTGGGTCTCTCCCACACCCCCCAGGACCAAAACAAATGTGGTTCAGAGAGTCAATCCTACATGCCAGCTTGTACCCCAGCCCATCACAGGTTAGTCACGAGCATAGTTACCCCATGGAATAATGCTTCTCATGCACAATGACAACACTCCCAGGGCCTGTCCTTTCCTCCACCTGTTTCCCCACATTGGCCATCTCACAGCATGAGGCCGCACCTCCTCGGAGCGGCTTCCCCCTCACCCCGCAGCAGGCTGAGTAAAGAGGATCCCTTTCAAACACCGGGAACCTGAGCGATTACTGATCACCTCACCTGCTGACTATGATGGTAGGCCTGCAGTGTGGCCAGCTGAGATGGCTAGTTTTTCGGGGCAGGGGCTGCGCTTCTCTCAGAGCCGCGTACAGCTCCATGCACATGCTATCAGTGCTCACTGAATACAACATGTACTGAGCCACTAAGTACAGTTCACTTTCTCCTCTCCAAGTGCTGGCGCCCAGGGAATAGTTAGGTTCAAAGTCAGAGCCCCCATTCTGCCTGTTGCTCTTCCTACGCATTCTTCCCTCTCCTAGTTCCCCTTTTCACATTAACCCTTCACTTCTCCTTTGCTGGCTTTTTTCACTCCAGCCCAGGAGAAACAGCTGCATCCGTGGGTATTAGCCCACGAAAGCTTATGCTTCAATACATTTGTTATTCTATAAGGTGCTATAGGACTCTGTTGCTTCTGCAGTATACTCCCAGAGAGCTCATCCCAGACTAACACAGCTATTCCTCTGATTCTAGCTGCCAAGCTGTAGCACTTCACACACAAAGGCTGCAGCAAGAAACTGACACACAACTTACTGCTCTAAGTAAAGGCCCTTCTGAGCTTAATGCAAACAAGCTTTCCCTGGCCCCTCGGATGCCGCTTTCTTTACTGCTGAAGGGTTTCCAAGTGCAGCTGACTGCAGAGACATTGTACATTCCTGGCTCGGGGCAGCTGCTTGGGCACCAAGCAGCCACAGAGTGGGGCCAAGGTGACCACAGTCACCCAGCCACTTCTGACAATGCGGTTGAAGGTCGTCCCCCCAGCCTCCAAAGACAGTTGGTAGCCCAGTCAGCCCTCGCCTGCTCCTCGAAACATTAGAAATAAACACTGCCCATTTGGTCCAGAGCCGGCCGGCCCCTCCTCGTTTACCCAGCTCCTCTAGTCACATTGGAGGCGAGGTACCCGGCTTCACATGTAGCCTCTGAGTCTTCACTGCTTTGCACCCCGTGCAGCCATTCGCACCTGTGCAAAGCAAGTGTGGAGTAGCACCACATCCAAACCATCTGACGTTCACTTTGCACGGGTCCTGGTGGCTATGCAAGGAACAAGAGACTTGGGGCTGTGGGCCTGACCGGCCACAGCTCCTCCCCCTCAGCAGAACGGAGAAAGGGCCTCGGCTATGGGGCCCACCAACCTGCAGCGAGTCACTGCTGTTCCCCGTGGCTTGTGCCCCAGGACAGAGGAGCTGAAGTCTGTAGTGGGGGGCGGGGGTGGAGGGGATGGCTTCATTGAGCCCCCGCAGGAGCATGGGCAGCCAAGCAATTGCAGGCTAATTAAACCCACATTAGGCAGATGAAAGGCTTCCTCTCACTTCCTCAATTAAGCCAAAATGCAAATCCAGGCACCCGGTAATTGGAGTCAGATGCTGTCATTAGGCAGCACACATTGCTGCTATTGTCTGAGCACAGGGGGGCGGCGGTGGGGGGGGCTGCCTGGGCCCTACTGTTTGGGAAATGGGGCAGGCAGCATAGGCTGCGTGGGTGGGGCGAGGAGCCTCCAGAAGGGAAGGTCACAGCATAGACGCGGGTCAGCCCGGAGCAGGGCTGTGGCAGGCCCACCAAACGGAGCCACACATATGGGCGTGAGCCTGCCCGGCTTCCAGGCCCTTCCAAGGGCCGGGCACAGCAGCCCTACGCGATCCACAGCAGGCCAGGCACGTCAGGGTTTGTTCTGGGATCCAGGCTAGTTCCAGCACAGCCATCCACTGGCAGGCTCGGTATATTCCCAGAGAGCCCATCCCTCAGCACAGGAGCTGCCGGGCCGGCCACCACGCTACGCTCCAGGACAGAGCTTCCCGACTGCAGGGCTCCTTCCAGCTCACAGCGCGAGGTCAGCCTTCAGCCATGGGCCACACGTCAGCAACGTTCAAAGCCGCGGACTTCCCCATGCGTTTAGCGCTCTGCCTGCTCGGGGCACGGGCACCACCTCCCTTGCGATGCAGGCAAATCCATCCCTTGGATAGGGGGAATCAGGACGACCGCTCCAGTCCCCGTGCTTTGGGGGGGCCCCACAGGCCGGTGCGATTGATCAATGCAGTCGGTCCCAGAAGACACAGGCGCAGGGGTGCTGCAGCACCCCTGGGGTCCTAACTGTTGGCCCCACACACCGGGGGCTCTGCTCCCAGCCTCAGCACTAGGGGTGCAGGTATCTGAGGCCCCCAGTGACACAGGGCCCCAGGCCTTCCATTAACATTCCTCCCCTACCAGCAGGGCCCACAGTCACAGGTCAGCGATCGGGAGAGAGGAGCCGGCTCCCCTCCCCCCGAAGCCCCTTGGGACCCCTTTGCAGACGCGCATGCCTTGGGTCAGCTCTTCCTCGCCCGCGTCCACTTTCACCGCTCCACGGGGCTCCCCCGGAGATGAAAGGAAGAAGCAGCGGCCAGCAGTGAATTTTCCACTCCATGGGTATCGCTGACCCGGGGCAGGGCTGGGGCATTCCAGCCGGCCGCGGTGCTTGAGCGAGACCCCCGGCCAGGGGAAACCACCTGGGAGAGTGCGGGGGAACTTGTGCTGCTACCGCCCACCCTCTGTCTGGGGAGAGCTGGGACATCCGGCCTAGTGGAAAGCTGAGCATAACGGGGTACAATTCCCCCCTAATCTTCAGCTTCTATCCCACCACCCCCAGCATATGCTTTGGCTATTCCCCAACCACCCTGCTCCCCTTTGGGAGGCTCCCCAGTCTTTTCCAGACACCCCTAGGAGCGTGACCCCTCCATCGAGGAGCAGCCAGCGTTCCCCAGACTCCTTCCCCGGGAAGCCGGCTTTTCCATGGCATCCCGGGCCAGCAGCAACCATTCACCAGGAGACTGCTGCCAACACAAAGAATCTGCTCAGCATCACACGTCTGATTTCATCCACCCCACGGCCTTTGGCTCAGAGCTTCACCGTGAGAGAGCCGGCCGGGTGTTTGGCTTGGATTTGGGCCTGGCCAGCATGACGGCCAGACCATCCGCAGCTTTTGTGACGGGGGTGCAGGCCCAGCAAACAGTGTAAACGGAATAAATATGGGAGGATCAAAGTTTGGGGTGAAAGATTTGAGGTTCCTGAAATGGAGTTTCTGCTGGCGCTAGTCAGAACAGGCCATCGGGTGCTGTGAAGCATCACAGCACCCACTGCTCTGATGTGCAGGACCCTCTACTATCCCAGCCCTGGGCTCCCACAGCTCTGCTAGCACCCCCAAACCCTGGCCTGCAACCCCCCCAAACACAAGCACCCCGTCATGCCCATCCTGCTATCCCTGCCCTGGGCTCCCACACAGCTCTGCCAGTGCCCCTGAATCCTGACCCGCAGCAGCTGGCCTGCAAACACGGCCACAGGGCTCTGATGGCCGGCATGTTTCATTGGGCAGAGCGCGTCTGGCACAAGCTGTTGCGTGTTAATCAGATGTGTTGTTAGCCCATCACGCTGTGGCAAATTCCACTTGTGTCGAGTGTGCCGTTAGCCTGCAGACCGGGTGACACTCCAGCTTTGCCCAGGCAGCTGTGAGCAGCCATTCAGAGGGTCTCATCCTTGCTCAGACTCGGGCATCTCTAAGTCATGACCCCAGCCACTTATTGCAACCTACCTTGGCGGGTTTGCCCCTCCTGCTGTCCTTAAGCCATCTACCCATTCTGCTGCTTAGCATAAGAGACTAGGTCTGGGTAAAATCTACCCAGCACAGTTTCTGGCTGAGATGAGCTTAGCCCGGTTCCAAAGGTTCCTTTTGGTTCCGGAGGTGGGGCAGCTGCCTACGGACTAGACCCTGCTGGTTCAGGGCTCAGCTGTAGCGGCTGCAGGGCAAGCTAAGCCAGCGAGTGGGAAAACTCCATTTCAGCACTGATCCATCCACTAGTTGGCAGGCAGAAGAGTCCGCGTGACTTCCGCCGTGCTCAGGTCTCCTCTCTTCACAGCAGGCCCCGAGTCCGTTGGGTTTGTGCTGTCTTGGTTCCTGCTGATTTCGGTCGTGCCCCATTTCAGAGCCTTCAGAAACCTGGCGGTGCGGTGCCATGTCATCACGCGGTGGCCACGCCAGACTGTGACAACACAGCATCCCGAGACTGCAACGCAGCGGTGTCACAATGATCACTTGTGAGGCAACAAGAGCGCTTGGAAGAACAAGTCTTTCCACCAGGGCTGCCAGCCAGCCAGCCTAGTGCAGCTGTGTAAGCCAACACTACCTTGCGCTGTATTTCAGCTGTAGGCCTAGCATCTCAGCGAATCTGGATAAAATAGCTTCATTGACTTTTTCCATTGAAAGGGCACCTTGGCCAAAATGATGGTTTTTTTGCATTGAAGCCGTTTCAGGGTTTTTCACTGAAACGGGGAAGGTGCAGGGTTTCATGCACCAAGGATTTTGCTCGTGACCTATGGGATGGGAGGAGAAAGGTGGGGAAGGCTAGGGAGGTAAGGGGAGAAGATAATAGAGGACTGTTTGGAAATCTCAACAGAAGCCAAATTCACAGCCGTGAAAAACATGTGCAGGCTGAAATCTGGTCCTGTGTACTTCTACCCCGACCTATACAGATTTTATGGGGGAGACCAGAGTTTCTCAAACTGGGAGGGTCCTGACCCAAAACAGGGCTGTAAAGGGAGCACTGGATTATTGTAGGGGAAGTTGCAGTATGGCCACCCTTACAGTTCTGTGCTGCTTTCCGAGCTGGGTGGCCAGAGATCGGCAGCTGCTAGCCGAGCACCTGGCTTTGAAGGCAGTGCCCCGCCAGCAGCAGCGCAGGAATAAGGTTGGCAATACCCTACCATGCCATCCTTATGTCTGTGCTGCTGTTGGCAGCAGCCGGCATCCTCCGGATGCCCAGCTTTGAAAGCAGCACCACCGTCCGCAGCAGGGCAAAAGTAAGGGTGGTAATGCCATGACCACCCCTCACCCCTGCAGCTCTCTTCTTGGTCAGGACCCCTACATGTACAACACCACGAAATTTCAGGTTTTAAAATCCTATGACTGTGAAATTGACCAGAATGGACTGTGATGGTCTTAGCCATTAGTTTGGTATACGGCTCGGCTTGCTCGTTTGCTGTCCTTTGCTCAGCCAGCTCTCTGCATTCCCTACTCTGCCAAGATCAGGTCTCCAAGAAATCAGAGCAGGGGAGAGGGAGCATTGGGGGGAGAGTGGGGCATGCTAATTGACAGCATCTGCTCAGCAGACCACAGTCTCAGCTCCAAGGAGGTCTAGGGCAGCGGCTGGTGCCAGTGGCAACGTGCTAACATTGCAGCCTGGAGTGTCAGGCCACCATGGGGCAGGCCCAGATCTTGCAGGGAGGTGAGGAAGGCAGCGGATCTTGTTCTACCACTGACACCCCCAAATTCACCAGCACGTGGATGCAGAGTTAAGGATCAGAGAGCCTGGAATACAACATGCCCAGGAGCCAGGCAAATTTCCTCCACACAGCACAGCCAATGCATTTCAGTCCTTAAGGACAGCACCCCCTGCAAGTCCCCTCTTGGTTCCCTGTTCTGCTCTGCCAATGCACCTCCAGCCTGACTCACAGCCCAAACCCCCGCCCCAACTTCTTTTCAGCACGGACTGACTGTCCTGTCAGATTGCACGGTGATTTTTGCTGTGTATAAACAGGGATCACTGAGCCACCCCAGACTCAGGCACTTGTTACCTACGGTGGGATTTGAACCCAGGTCTCCCATGGTGGGAGGTTTTTCAGAGTTTACACCAGTTCTTTCCCTTTGGGGACTTTCTAGTGTTCCCTGGGAATTTTCCAGCCTTGAGCTCCCATCTCACAGCTCTTCCCTGCGGCGTTAGTGGTGAATGGACCCAAAGCCACCAATCTCCATGTAGGATGATTTTGCTTTGTAGCTTGGTGTTAAAATAATGCCCCTTCCCTTTTTCAACGGTGTGTCCTGCTCCTTCTGTAGTACCAAGACACCACAAGGAGCTTCCAACCTGGTTCTGCAGACCCAGTGTGGCTTACTCAGCAAGGCAGACCCACGTCCGGCTGCTAAGCCCAGCCAACTCCTGCAACAGGCTCAGGTTCCGATCTACCCCAATGCATGTTCCCTGTCAAAGTACAACATGGAGAACACCAGAGCCGTCATACTCCCGGCTAGAGCCACCTGGACACCAGAAGTCAGGGCAGATAACAGTGGTGTTTAAATAATGGATTGGGTAAATATTGGACCAGCTGTACTCAGACACTGCTGCCTGCTCCTTTACACCTGCTGGATAGACCAGAGGCTGCATCTAGATGGGTGGGGTCCACCACCCCACCCCACCATGCTGCCAAAAGGCCAGAGGCAAGTCTGATGTTGAATAAACTTGTTCTGTCTAAGATCTAGCAGTTCTCCGTCAGCCCAGACACGACTTCATTCACTCATCAGCTAGCCAGAAATTCCATTGCAATTTCATTACATAACATCACCAAGATCAGTTCTCCAGGCCAGGTCACTGAGCATGTGAGAGCCAATGAATCCTTTCCTACTGCACTGTTGAATTCGGTCCTGTTTTCTTCACCAGTCACTTAGGCCTCTGCCCCTCTTTCAAAAGGCCAGTAGTGCCCTACCTTTGAAAGCAGACCACGATTGGCTCCGTCTGGAATCCCTCAGAACTGGGGTGATGCTATTAGGTAGGCATGTTGCCATCTCAGCATGGGAAGGTTTGCATTAGTTTTAGCTTGGAGGGCTGTTAACTTTCCAGCTGCTAAACTGTTATTCTTGGTAAGTGTCCTTTGAACTGAAGGATAGTTTTCCTCCAGGCTGCACCCAGCTAATCAGCCCCATCTCAAAGAAAGGCGTTTATTTAACTAGTAACTCCAGAAACGGGGACCTGTGGTTTTGGTAACTCATCTGGCAGCTGGCTGGAAACCCTACCCTCTCTGTGCTCTAGCAGATCCTACTCCTTTGCTCTCCTGGCCTAGAAAGGCAGCCGTTTCCCTGGGCCCCCTCAGATAATCCACACAGCACTCAGATCTGTCTACAACACGCAAGGGCACAGGTGACAATTCATGAGCCGCTGACTCCATTCAGCGGCTATATCCAAGCGCCATAGGAGCTGGCCATAGAAATAGGAGTCAGAGCCTGCTAATGCCAGGCGCTGAAACCAATATGGGTCCTTCCTCTAGGGCAGGAAAAGAGTGTTCATTGGAGATGGACGGAGAAGCCACCTTTTCCTCCCACAAAATGGGATTATGCGCACACCACTCACCCGCAGAGCCCCAACACAGAGAATTAGGGAGAAAATGCCGCAGCTCCAGAATCTACCTCAACACGGAGAGGTTCAAGGATGAAAGAGAGGTACAAGGATGTAACATTACAACACAAGAGAGGTTAACCAATAGCAGTTGTGGGACAACCAAGATCGAAGTCAACAGACATGATTCAAGGGACCAGCTTGCTGATTTAGTTGCATCTATATTAGCAGATAGAATTAGAACAGACAGAAGGACTCTTTTGTTTCACCCAGATGTAATTTCTCCTCAAAACTAAAGATGAGTCCAAGGGGCCAATTGGTGCAGACTTTAGAACAGTAAAACTCCAGGACTAAAGTCTGCTCATGTTTAGACCTGATTCTCTCCCCTCACCCCAATCTCTAATCAGCATTTTCCTGTCTTCCATTCCCCAGTGGGACAGACTCTTACTTCTCAGCATCATTGCCTCAGTTTCCCTTAAGCCAGCTGGTGGTCTGCAGTCTCCTGGGTGGTTTGGTGAGTTGGGCTCAGCCTTCCAGAACAAACCTCAAACACTTCTTTCCCCTCCCAGGGGTAACAAAAGGCCCAACAAGAAGCAGCCTCCCACCTAGCCTCTTATGGGTCACCCCTTCCCTCACCTCCTAAGGGGACTCCATACCAATGACACTGGGAGCACCTGGCAGCCTCCTGAATAAGATGCACGTGTTATCTGAGGCCTCAGCCACACCCTGCACTGTACAGAGCTGTTCCTTTTCACTTCACCCCTCCTTCGGGTCTGTCTACACCCCGTCCCAAGCCCCTTTCCATCAGCCCCTCCTCACTGCTTTTCAGCCTAGCCACTCTAGAGCCTTTCCCCACATCTTACCCCCACCCTGAATGCTCTCCAACTGAGCACAGGGCTTGCCTTTTACACAGCCCCCCACACACCTGACTTCAGTCACCTGACTCCAGGCTACAATTCCCAGCATCGCTTTGGATTACATTTCCCAGCATTCCATCAGAGTAAAGGGCCACACCTAATACTGTTTGGGCTCACGTGTCCCCACCACCCTTTGCTTTTCAAATAGCTTAGCACACTCTGGTATGCCTAGCATTGCTGATGGGTGGGGGATTTGTGCACCATCAGCTGTTCTAACTGGCCTGTTCCTCCTGGCCCCAGATTAATGCCATGGTATCACCACCCAACACTGGTGACATCCCTGGTGAAGTCATCTGGTGGGCTGTGAGCTCATGGAATGGATGAGGCAGGAAGAGGGGCTCAGCTGATTGAGCAGCTTCCCTGCACAAATGTTCTGGGAACCAGCTGGCAGGATACAAGGACCTCCAGCAAAGGGGCAGCGCTGCTCATTGGGGGTTAGCAAACTAGGAGAGCCAGTGAAGTCCCCCACAGGGTGGCTGCAGTTCTCCAAATCTGAGATCACCCAGTTTCGGTCCAACTCTTCCCCAGCCCACCTCTCATGCCACCCCTACAAGAAGGGGAGATGGCAAAACCTGTCCCACCCACTCCACATCCTCCTTAGGCGACTGACTCTCTAGGGCTGGCAGCCACTCCACGCTGCCCAGCCCAGCAAGAAGGGAGGAGAGGACCCTTGGCTGAGGTTTAGCTGGCCTGTCCATCCATCGCACTGCTGAGACCCTCCAGGAAGGGTCTGCTACTGATGGGGGAGGGCAAAGACTCCTCCCGCTGAAGGCCAATCTTCTTCCCCTACACTGGGGTCTGAGCATGGGTCTCAGAAATATAGGGATGTGGGTGCGGGGGAATCTCCCTCCACCTCCTGGCTGTCATTCGATGGAGAGGCTGCTGTTCCTGCTCCAGGGAAAGGGGATGTCTTCTCATTCTCCTCACTAATGAGCGGGAGCTGTCGTCTCCTGCCAGGACTGACGTGACCCTCCCCAGATCTCCTACATCGGCGCCTTGAGCGGCAGGTGCCCGTGCCCTGGGCTCTGCTTTCCACACCCTGTACAGCTAGGAAGAGTCTCCTCATTCTGCAGTGCACAGAGACTGTCCCAGTGCTGGATGCACCCAATGCAGGGGAGCAGCTAACACTGTTCATGCAGTAGTTGAGTTATTTTCACCCCCACTCCAGCCCTTCCCCGGATGGCCCTGCCATTGTGTGTGTTCGGGTCAGTTACTCAGTGGGCGCGACTGGATCTAGCTGAGCTTTAGGACAAAGCGGCCTGTGAAGTGAAAAAAATCCCCTGGCTCATCGTATGACACTTCCCTTGGGCCATAAGACCCTTGTCCCCACGGGCCGAAGGGGCATATAGAGCTGGGGCTGGGGGATTGACAGCACATACAAGCAGCAAAGCCAGCAGACAGGAGTGAGGCCAGAGGCGTGCGCCTCTCTCACATCTGGAGCGGTGACACTAACGGAAGAGTAACTGTGTAACAAGACACAGCCCTGCATGTCAGCACGTCTGCAGCAAATCTCCCTCCGTCACCCAGGCCCCTAGAGCTGCCTGCTCAGGGGGACATGTCTAGATACACAGCGCCACCTAGTGGCCCGTCATGCCTGACACCACAAGCGCCCCCCCAGAAGCCGGGCCAGCTGTTGCTTGAATTTAGCGTGGGGTTTGGCCTATAAATCCCTGACTGGTTTGAGACCGGATGGCTGAGAGATGCCTCTCTCCAGGTGCCAGCCCTGGGCCAGCCCCCCCTTGGAAAAAGTGCCTGAGCTAATAGTTTCCAGAGGGAGACCGCTGGCAGTCGGGAATATTCCCAGGAGGGGCCTTGACTCTGACTCAAGTGCCCCTTGGTCCAGCAGGGGGAGAGTTTGCTGAGCATTAGGACACGCTCCAGCTTAGCCGTGATCCTGGGCTTTGGCTGAGGGCCGGGGAGCACTTTGATACGGGTGGGTGGGTTGGGGAAGGCAGCGTACACAAGCCCCTTCCTTTCATAGCCTGGCATGAGCTGCTACGGCGTGATGGGATCAGCACCTGCTGCAGCAGCAGCCTTGCCCCTCAGATGACCTTCGCTTGGTGTGTAAGCAGGTGAGGTGGCAGGAGGGCACCACGCAAGGAACTGCCTGCCAAAGGCCATGGTTGTGCTACAGCCGCACAGCTGGAGCCCTGTAAGGTAGCTGCTGCCCATATATTGACAGAAGCAGGTTTTGCCATCCACATAATTAATAGCAGTAGTATCTAGAACAATGGAAGAATTCGCCTGGTGACTAGCTGCGGCTACGCGGGGTGTTAGGCTGGGCTAACTGTGATGCACCGGGCAGGAAATTCTTCACCGCCCTGAAACACAGAGCCAGGTTGAGCTAATTTTTAGGTGTAGCCCAGGCCAAAGTGTGGCCCGCCTAACTGTATTCGTTAGGCTAGCCTCGCAAAAGCAAAGCTTACCAGGATAAGGAACTGAGTGCTACTTCGAGGGGCCCCTTGGCCAGAAAATGGAGCTAGGAGGCATTTGATTCCAGTCCAGTGCGTTTGGAGGAGTTGTGTGCCCCAGACTAGAGCCCAGGAGTGCTCTATGGTTGCATGGAGTAGCAGGATGCTACTAGATAAATACTGGCGTGACCAACTGTGAAGGGAATTAGACAGCAGCTGGAGCGCTGTCATTCAGGCGGCTTGGGGCAGCTTTCAATTTGGAGAGCAGCGGCCACTGGCAGATGAGCGTGGTGCCAGGCCGGAGACTCCTCGGATGAAGCTTCTCTTTCCCTTGGGGAAAACTAAGGCCCCTCTGACTGTCTCACTATGTTAGTGGCCCCCATGAGCTCAGAAGGTGAGCTGGGCGCAGGAGCAAGTCTCACAACATGCTTGCTCCCACTTCCCACACCACACCTGGGGTTGAGGTGAGCTAGCTGACCCCCATGGGATTCGAACCACAGGTAAGGTGCTGGCTCACACCCACACTGTAAGGGGACTCCATGAGAAGCAGTGTGGCCTAATGGGTAGGACAGTAGATTGGGATTGGGCTCTGACGCCGACCTGCCATGTGAACTTACCTCCCCGACTCTGGGCTTCTGTTTGCTCCACCACCCTTGTCTCTTTAGAGAGAAATTGTTTTAGGGCAGTGTCTGTCTCTTGCCATGAGTATGTACAGCACCGAGCACAATGGTTGCAGCCTCTAACCACAGTGGCTGTGGTGTTTTGCTCCCTTCTCATCTAGCCCACTCGCTTGCTCCTACCCATGCCCCTGAAGGCCAAATTCTGCTCTGACTTTCCAGCCCGGTGTGACTCACCCAGGTCTCACCAGCCAGTTGCAGTTCACAGCCTCGCCAGCCTGGCAGCAGGGGCTGGAATCTGACAAACTTCCCCATTCACTAATAGCTCTTCAGTTGCCATGAGATTGGTTGTTGCCTACCAGGCGAATAATTCACCTCCCACCATCTGTCCTTCATCTCATTCCCAGAGGGAAGGGATAGCTCAGTGGTTTGAGCATTGGCCTGCTAAACCCAGTGTTATGAGCTCAATCCTTGAGGGGGCCATTTAGGGATCTGGGGCAAAAAAATGTCTTGGGACAGTACTTGGTCCTGCTAGTGTAGGCAGGAGGCTGGACTTGATAACCTTTAAAGGGCCTTCCAGTTCTATGAGAGAGATAGGTGCTCACCTGCTTGCTGGGGCCTGGCCCTATTCAGGGCAAGGTCTCCATGAAATGAATGCTGGGTGCCCCAGAGCATGATGAGAGGCAGGGTCCCAGTTAACTACAGCCAGGCAAATGTCATCATTTGCTTGCCCTGAGCATTTTGCCCCCTACCCTCCAAAGCACCCAGCAGTGAGCAGTGGCAAAGACATGATCTCAGACCAGTTCAGTTCAGTGCAGTGGGGGAAGATACTGACCCATTGACATCCCCAGTTGTAGCAATTCTTATGGTGCAACAAGGCCTGAAGTTGACCACAGAGCAACCAGCTGGGAGGCTGATGTAATGGGGAGAGAACGCACTGGCGGGTGGATTTCAAGATCAGAAAGACAGAGACACCCTTGGCTCTTCTTTCTAAGCTAACAGCTTTATTTAGTAAAATCACAAGCACCGTGGAGTCACACAGCAACAGCTGGCAGCTTTGGCATAAGTTTGGCAAAGAATCGTATCTGATCCCCCAGCTCAAACAACTGGTGTTAAGGCTGGGGTGGGGGAGCTTGGGTGGGCAGACCCCCCCCTCCTTCCGCACCCACCTGAGGAGAGACCTCTGCAAGCCCAAAACTTTCCCCAGACTCTGCAAGGGAGCTGCACAGCATCAGTCCCCCCCTAACCACTGGGCAGTAGGATGCCAAACTCCCAATGCCTATCCGCCAGGCAGAGGCCTGGCCAGGAGCATCAGGGTTTCTCTCGCTCCGTGACTGGCTCACAGAGGGACAACGGGGTGTTGCAGGTAGGCAGCCAGGCAAGGGCAAGGATGGCACATTGTCCCTGAGCATTGACCCCCTGCTGGTGGCCCCCCTGATCGCAGCAAGTTCCCGCCTGGGTGATGGGGCCACGGCCAGAGAGCTGGAGCATGGAGATCTGGAACGTGAGTCCCCATTGAGGCTTTCTGAGGTGCTTGATAGAAGACACATCTCCACCACCCGAGATGGGGCCAGTCCTCTGGCCTGGGACTCCAGGCTGCCACACGCAGCAGCCCATCCACGCAGTGTGCTCTGATTTGCATTCACAGTTGTAGCGATTCATTAAGACAGCAGTTAAACACCCCGCCCCGCCCCTAGCAGCCCTCCCCCAGGGAATGAAAATTCACAGCACAGGCCTGCAGACAGGGGACTTGGGCACTCCCTTTCCCCACAGCCCTGCATCTGCCCCTCTAGGCTGGCACAGCTGGGTGGTTCTGCACATGGTGCTGCCACCAAGGAACCTCGGCGTCCTGCCCACCCCCAAGCAACTACTTCTTACACCCACCCCTCTATGTTCATTGCCCCCATTGCCTCCCACCCCCATGAATTTTCACTCCCCGTCTCTTGCTATGGTACCCCCCCGACCAGTGCCCCTCAACCCTCCGCCGGCAGAGGGGGGACGCTGGCCAAGGCGGGGAGGAGGTGAGCGTAGATCTCGATGCCCCGCAGGAAGACCTGCTCGTTGAGGTACTCGTTGTGGTCATGCAGCAGCACCGGGGTCCGGTTCATGGGGGAGAAGCCGAGGGCCGGGTGACCGGCCTGCAAAGCAGCGAAAAGGGAAGTCACTGCTACCGCACAGAACCTAGCGGCCGTATCGAACTATATGGGGCCCAAGGGGTGGGAACCCAGTTGGAGGGGGGTGGGACTGGACCGCGCCACCTGCAAACAGGAAATCTTGTTGTAATTTCCCCACCCCACAACTGACATTCAACCGCGTGCGGCACCCCCTCCTGGCCAGCCCCGGCATTACTTCATCCCCACCCTTCACTGGCCCAGGCCCTTGTCCCATGCTGGCCTGAGCTGCGGGGGGCCGTGCCAGAGCCTGCACTGGGGATTGCAGAAACACGTGGCCTTTCCCCCTTCTTTAGTGTCTTGGGGGACCTGCAGAAAGAGGCTCCTGGGACGAGCGGATGTCTATCAAAACCAGTGCAGAGGTGGGCAGCGATCTTCTCTTTTACCAGGTTGGCACCACTCAGACCCCACATTCTCACCTCCGGAAAAGCAGCTTCCCCTCCACCATTCCTGGGCGCCTTCCCGGCCCCACGGCCTCAATAACCCCACCCCCGTATATCTGAAACCGTTCTAGCTGCAACCCCCAAGGACGCTGTTTCCTTAAGAAGAAACAATGTTTGTAGCAGGCTGGGCACAAGGCAGTACCATAATACAGCTAACCAATGGGAGGATACTAATACAGCACATTTACAGAGCACCGCTAGCCAGAGACTCTCAAAGCACTTCCTGACAGCAGGTCAGTTCCCATTTTACAGGTGGAGAAACTGAGGCACGAAGGCCATAATCTGCTCTAGGGAATCCGGGGCAGGGGGAGGAATAGAACCCAGGAGTGACAAATCTCAGGCCAAGGCCATGCCCCCTAGACAACAGAGCAGAGTCAGAGACCAAATTAAGACAGAGAGCGAGAGAAAGGAAAAGGGGCCAGGGAAGGGGCCGGAGGCGGGGATGGGAGAACCAGGGAGACCCAGCCAGAGCCTGCAGGCTGGGCAGCGGGCAGGGCGAGGCGCCAGCACTCACTTCTCGGATAAAGCGGCTGTCCGTGGCGGCCGGGAAGATCTCGCGCTTCAGCGTCATGTGCCTGCCAACAGAGCCAGAGCCAGGATGAGCCACCTCCCAGAACGGCTATTCCCTCCCGCTGCCACGGGGAGCCAGGGCCTAGGGGATGCGGCAGAACCCGTGGGTGAGGAGGCAGGGACGGAGGGCGCCCCCATGCAGCAGAGCTGCGGAGGCCGTATCTAGCTTGCCCTGCACCCCACGCCTGACGGAGAGGCATCCACTTTTGCGGCGCTTCCAAGCCCCTCGGGTGGGGGCGCAGGTGAGCCCAGCCTGAAAGTGCAGTGCCAGTGGCGTGGCTCGGGGGGGGATAACCGCGAGTCGTACTCACATGGCTCTGCAGGCCCCACTGAATGCCTTCCACCACGGGTCGGACTCCTCGGTGCTGGTCACTGTCTGATCCATGGATTTCTACACCAAAGGAAAGAGGGGAGACGGTTAAATCTTCTTGAGGGTGGGGGTGGAGAGAGGGGGCGGGAGTGGTGGCAGAGTAAGTGGTGGGGAGGGAACAAGCAGTTCAGGGGCAGTATGGGAGAGGAGGCCAGCTGGGATGGGCTGCACAGGGAGGGCGAAGCATGGAGGTGCCCAGCCAAGTTACACACCCCCAAGCAGATTTCAAGGAGCGGCTCTGAGCCCAGCTCCTCAGTTCCCTGCCGTTACCTGGCAGAACTTGTAGGTGACCCCATCTCCGGCTGCCCGGCACCAGGCTGTGAGCTGCTCCTCAAATGCCTGCAGGGGAGGGGGCAAACCAACAGGGTGCGTGAACGAGATGGGTTCGTTCTCAGGCCATGCCATCGGCCCTTGTTCTGCCTCTCCCAGAATCCTTTGGGCCACTGCTTGCCCCAGAGGCACTGCAGAAATCGATGCAGTGCATCGTGGGATGTTAGCAGCCAGTCAGTGCCAGCTCTAGACTCCTGGCGGGCACTGCTGGGGTGATGGCCGGCAGATTGAAGTCCCCCCAAACCAGGGGGAATGTGCACCCCACCCCCACCCCAGAAGAACAGGAGCCCTGCTGGAGCGGGCGCCGTACCTGCAAGTTGACAGTGGGTGGCAAGCGGATGTCGAAGGCAGCGGACAGCTCCGAGGGCACGACGTTGAAGGAGACGCCCCCACTCAGCATGGTCAGGTTGAGGGTGGTGATGTCGCCCGTGGTGAGGTGCTCATCACACTTCAATCTGCAGGGGGTGGGTCACACCCAGCATCTGTTGGCGCCTTTCACCCCCAAGTACTCCCATGGGAAAGGACACCACCCCCAGACTGAGGGGAGGGCAGAGCTAGTTCCAGTTATGCCCCACCTGGGCCATCAATGTGACGTCCACCTGCACTGACACATGGTGCCAGAACATGTGTGGGTCACTGGGACGGTCACGCTCTGTCACATGGAGCCAGGCCTAGATCCTGCCCTCACAACAACGCTCCCTGTGTTCTCTGCCTGGATCTCAAAGCACCCTCCTGAGATCAGTCAATTAACCCTCCTGCCCCACCCGCTCCGGGAGGCAAGTAGGGGTCATCATGGCCATTTCCCAGGTGGGAAAATGGAGGCACAGAGCAGTGATATCACTCGCCCCTGGACACAGAGGGAGTCCGTGGCAGAGCTGAGGACAGAATCCAGGAGTCCTGAGTCCCAGGCCCGTGTGCATGTCCCTGACCCATTCTCTGGAGCTAGAACGTCTACCTTCTCCCTGGAGACCAAATAAGCCTTGGGTTCATGCGCTGCCGACTCTTACCTCTGCTTCTCACTCTCTCTGAACTGCAGGAGGGAGGTGATGACTCTGTTCTGTGTGGGAACAGGGAGTCGTCAGTGTCCTGACCAGAGAATTATAGCTACATCCTGCTACAGATGCCTGCGCCCTCAGGGCAAGCAGCTCCACCCTTCACCCAGGGCTGCCCAGAAACAAACCAACCAGCTCCCACACAGGAACTCTGACTGAGAGCAGCTGGGCCTGATGTAGCCGGGAGCTCCCACCACAGTTAACGCTCCTGCCCCACTCTCCATAGTGGCCCTTGCTGGCTGGGGTTGGAATGGCAGGGATCTCCCCTGCACCCAGGAACTCAGCACCTTTCCTTGCTGGAGAGAAGCTGATGGTCTCTCTCAGTGCAAGAGGACTGCAATTCACTCTGTCACACTCACTTGCCCTCCTGCCAAGAGGGCAGGTGGGTGAAGCCAGGGTAGGTGGCGCTGCAAGTCCCTTATCCCCCCCGAAGAGGGCGCTCTCTCTTACCAACTTCTCAGCAGCCGTGTTCTCAATGAACTGGGATCCATGGCCTGGGTTCCCTTCGCACTTGACTTTAATCCCTGCAAGTGCCGACGAGAGGGGAAGACGTGTTAGAGAGGGGGGAGGGAGAGAGAGAGAGGGAGTGGGCGAGCCTGGTGCCCAGACGCCACAATGATGGGTATGTTAGAAACACACAGACACAAAGCGAGGGGACGTGTCTTGGAGCCTACTCACACCAAGGGCACTTCTCCCCGTAGAACACAGTGAAGGCCTCCGTCGGGTTGGCCAGGCCTGTGGAGGGAAGGAGAAGACGGGTCGCTGTGGTGACGTGGGAGCCAAGCAGTCACTGCCAGCTGCCGCCGTGGCGATACAATAGTGGAGCCGCTGGCTGCCATTTGGGGTGGGGAGGAAATCTCCAGATCCCCAGACCCGCCCCAATCAGGCGCCATGAGTACAGAGGGCCCAGTCACTCAACGTCCCTCACCCGTGAGACACGGTACCCGCCAACATAGAGTGAGAGGCAGGGCCCTGGGCTGAGGGAACGTGCCTAGCAGGACCCTCCTTTATCCCCATCACCGCCCCTTCATGCATCTCAGCCCATTTACCGCCTAACGGCCGGGGGACCAAGCTCACCTCCGCAGAGGGGCCGGCAGCCAGGGCACAGCTTAGTCCAGGGCTGGGCAAACTTTTTGGCCTGAGGGCCGCATCCAAAATTGTATGGAGGGCCAGTTAGGGAAGGCTGTGCCTCTACAAACAGCCAGGCATGGCACGGCCCTGTCCTCCTGTTCAACCCCCACTGCTCCCTGCCCCATTACCGTGCAGCACTGAGCACCAGGTCAGGCCGCAGCTCTGCAGCTGCATTGCCCCGGGAACTCGCAGCCTGTCGCCCAGAGCACGGCTTAGTCCCTCCCTGTCCGCCCTCACCTCGCACAGAGCACCTCCCTGACTCCTCCCCCATCACACCCAGGGAACCGACCTTCATCCAGCGCGAAGCCAACATTGAGAGCCTGGAACTCGGGCCGCTTCACAAACAGCTCCATGCCCTGGCAGCCCCCAATCTCTTCGTCTGCGCTCAGGGGAAGGGCACAGAGTTAGTGGCTGCCAAGCTCTGCCAGGCTCCATGGCTGAGCCCAGCCTCCCCTTTCACCTCAGCTAGTGGCGCAGCCAGAGTGCCCCATGGCAGACCGGGACCCGCAGCAGCTTCTGGCCAGTCCGACTCCCAACACAGCCAGCTTGCGACCAACGCAAGGCAGGAGAACGCAGCTAGTTTCCCCAACGCTGGCATCTCCAGCCCCTGTTAAAGCCACGCGTCACCCTTCCCGGAGCTTCTCCATGGCGACGCCAGGCCCCAGCTGTCTGCCATCCCGTGGGAACTACTCAGCTTATGTTGAGGGTCCAGAAAGTGGGGTAAAGCTGGAGTCACGGGAGATAGGGCCAACATCAGTGCTTTGGCCAAACACAGCAGGCATCAGTGGGATTGACCTGGGGTCTGCCATCTCTCCAGGCTACCTCATGTAACAGCCCCATGCCTTTCTCCACCTCCTTCCCCTGCATTCTCACGCTGCCTTGCCAGAGATCCCTGGGAGAAGCTAGAGCCTGGCACGGAGTCACCCACGCCAGCCTGCCTTAAATTCAAAAAGTTCGCGGCACAGGGCTGAAGAGTGAGTGAGGAGGAGACGTCAGGGCCTGGGTCTGGCCAGGAGCTCAACGTGCTTCACTCCCACCCGTAAACATGCTCACGGCTTGATGTGCTTGGTTTCACTGAGTGTTTCACTCCCAGGAACGTGCTGGTCAGGGAGAACCAAAGCTAAGGAAGAGGCAGGGCAGTTCCCATCTCTAGTTCCACCTTCCCACCCCTTCCAGCCAAACTCTAGCAACCAGCTGGCCACGAAGAGCAGCCAGTCACTTACCGGGCACAAATGTCATGTGAATCGTTCGGGGGAAGCGCTTCCCCTCGGCCTTCAGCCTCCGGACGGCCTCAATGTACCTGAACAGGGAGAGACTGGTCAGGAAGCTGGATGCCCCAGGCACCTGCAAGAACTTTGAGCTCGGGCAGTGCCCCAGGCCAGGTGTGAGATGCATGGACAGAGCTGCACCCCCAGATTCCAGCCGGCACCAGCACCGCCTGGTTTTCCCGCACCCTGATGTCAGCCAAAGATTCAAGGGGCCTAGTGTAACCTATTGGGTGTACGGGAATGGGGGGCAAGTGTCACAGGGCTTTGAACATCCCAGCCAGCCAGTTGCTAGTTCCATGACCAGACAGATACAAGCTGGGACAATATATAAATAACGAGACCTCCACGATAAGAGGCATCTGCTGAGCTTTCAGGATCTCCAGGTCTCCTGCATCACACAGGGATTGCCAGACCAGACCAGCCTACCTAGCCCAATCACCCGCTTCCAGCTGTGACCAGCGGCTGCACAGCCGGGGCAGGGCGCCTGGCATGGGACCATTCCAGAATACCGGCCCACTGAGCTCCAGGGAGTTCCTCCAGATTTATGCCAGTGTAACCAAGGTCAGAATCTGGCCGGAGGGTTCATAGCAAGCATGAGTCAAGAGGGACGGAGCTGTGTGCAGAGGGGAACGTTTGATTGCCCCAGAGAGGTCATGGAGAACTGAGACAAGACAGAGAATGGAGGAGGCCAGCTGCACTCACTGGATGGAGACACACTTCATATCCTGGGCCCCGCGAGCGTAGATGTTACCCTGAGAATCCTTAAAGGCTTCGAAAGGGTCATGGGTCCAGTGCTCCTGCAGGGAAGAAACCAGCGCTAAGCGTCACAGATTGGCTCCTCACGGTAGCGGGCATTGCCGGAGCGCATGAGCACAGTCTGGCTGGCTCCCAGCACGCTGCCCTGACTTCTCCATGGACGAGAGGGGCAGGGCAGGAAGCTGATCTCCCTCTCACCCGATCCCCATCCCCGTAAAAGAAAAGGACAGCACCCTGTCTGGGAGATGGAGAGAGGCCTGGGTTGGAGGGATGACGCAGCAGACAGGGCTTATGTGGCAGGTGGCACCTCAGTCATTAGGAGATAAAGGTGGGGGACGAGGCAAATGGGATGGGAGCGCAATTTAACGCCAGCCTGACGGTGCTGGAGACCGAAGGCCAAAACAGGCTTCTCCAAGGCATGGCTGCCAACACATCCCTGTCCAGACTGGAAGGCATAGGAACACCATAATGGACGATACCAACTCCCACACAGGCAACAATGTTAACAGGAAACGTCCTGGGCAATTTCAGCTCTCAGGGCAAACTGGACTCCAGCGCACCCGTTCCAAAGAGCAGGTGCACATCTAATCGAGTACAGCGGGAGCCTAATGCAGCCCCCCAGGAAAACGGGACTTCCTAGGAACTAAGCCCCAAAATAACTAATGGTAGCACCTGCCGTTTGTGGTGGTGGATGGTGAGCCCCAGAGATCCCTCCTGGAGGATACAGCCAGACCAGCCAGGGAGCTGACCAAGGGGCAAGCATCAGAACTTTACAGCCGCAGCGCAAGCAGCAAACGAGGGAGACGATTTGAAAAGAATAAGGCGACAGGCTCTGAAGGCAGCACTGTCCCAGTGGGCGTCTTTATCCATCGCAGCAGAGAGGCCAAGGACTAAATGGGGCCTTGGAGAGAACCAGCCTCTCAGCTTGAAAGTCGGCACCCAGCAGGGGTGAGGGAAGGGGCAGCCCCAAATGGGAGTGGAAGGCGTTTTCCCTAGGCAGACCCCGCTGCCTGCAACTGCGTCCACACAAAGACTCGCAGTTCCCTGCATTCTGCAGCGGGTGGCGCTGTGTTTGCATTTACAAAGGGTGCAGATGGCATTGACCCACCACAGGGCCTCAGCAAAGATGGCCTAGGTTTCCCTCTGGCCCAGTGGTGCCCCAGGGCATCCTTCTCAGCTGCTGAGAAACTCACACCTGACATCTAGCTGCCTGGAGCTCAGTTGCTCTCTGGGATCTGATCTGATCTTCCCTGGAAGTCTCTGAAGAGGGACACTGCAGATGGCCAATAAACGGGCAGCCAATCGAAAGGGAACACTTCTTCCCACAGGGCAGGGTCGGGGTGTAGGACTCATGGCAGCGGAGGTCAGGGAGGCAAGCCCAGGGGTGGGATGGTGTGAGGGAGAAGCAGAGAGGAGGTTACAGGTGTGTCTGGATAGTACTCAGCCAGCACTAACCAGACATACCTGTATGGATTGCTCTGCCTGGAGGGAGACTAAGGGAAAGACTACGGGAACAGGTCAGAGCAGACGAACACACTTCCACTTATGGGCAGCAGCCAATTCCCAGCTGTAAGCCCCGCTCCCCACAGCCCCTCACCGCAAACACCGGCACGACATCCGTGTGCGAGTTCAGCAGGATGGAACGGAGCTGCGGGTCCGTGCCCTGCCAGGTCATGATGGTGATAACCCGGCCCGGGCTCACCTGCAAAGCAAGAGGGAGTCTATTACAGCTGAAAGGCAAGCTCCATCCTGCTGTGGGTCGGGGGAGCTGGGCAGACAGAAAGAGCTGACAGAGCAGCCCATGGGTGGGGAGGATCAGGAAGGGCAGTGGGGTTCACATACAACATGCTGTTGCAGAGGGAGGGATTGTTCCGCCTGGGAGGGAGGATATTTCAAAGGACAAGACACTCCTCTCCCTTCTAGGAGGGCAGGAAGGAGGGTCTCACAAACAGGACACTGAACTGGGAACCAGGAGACCTGGGCTCAATTCCCAGCTCTGCCACGGACTCCCTGAGCGACCTTGGTTAAATCGCTGCATCTCCCCAATGCCTCAGCTCCCCATCTGTGCTATTGAGATTACAACTCCCTGCCTCATAGGGGTGGTGCGAGAAATAAATCCATCGGTAACCACGAGGCACTCGGAGAGCGATGGGGCCCCCCGAGCAACTGGATTGAGAGATCCCAGGCAGAACCCAACCTCCTCCCATAAGGATGCCTCAACTACACAGGGCTCCCAAGCCATATCCAGTTGATGCGTCTGGGAGCTTGAAGACCCGGAAGGGGATTTCTCCCTCCTTTCCGTGCTGCCCCAGCTCGAGAAAACACAGGGGAGTCACTCAATTAATGGCCGATAAACAGGCAGCCAATCAAAAGGGAACACTTCTTCCCACAGGGCAGGGTCGGGGTGTAGGACTCATGGCTGCGGAGGTCAGGGAGGCAAACCCAGGGGTGGGATGGTGTGAGTGGGGAGCACGGAGGAGGTTACAGGTGTGTCTGGATAGTACTCAGCCAGCACTAACCAGACATACCGGATTGCTCTGCCTGGAGGGGGACTAAGGGAAAGGCTACGGGGACAGGTCAGAGCAGAGGAAGACGGTTGCAGACCCACTGTTCTTGAGACTGCATGGCACAGGCATATAGTAGGGGCTGGAGGCCCCTGAGCAAGGACGCCAGAAGCCCCTCACCCTGAGCAAGGACGCCAGAAGCTACCGATAAGCTGAACCCCAAAAGCAAGGAGCTCCTGGGTTCTCGGCCCATTAGGGACTGTACCAAGACCTCCCCATTTCATTTCACTGAAGAGTCACCGGACAGCAACACCCTGGATTGCTGTGCCTGGAATGAGAAGCGCTAGCGATGGGCAGCGTGTTACCACAGGAGCTGGTGAACAAGCATGGAACGTTCCGTACCCCCGGAACCATCCAATCCCCCAAGCAAGGGACCTTAAACACTGATCTTCTCTGTCCCAAGGGCCACCCCGGAGGACACCAGACACAGCTGATGAGGACGACAGTGTCTCGGGAAAAAATCCAACAGCAAATGCCAGTGGCAGGAGGCCTTGAAAGACTATGGTCTCAGCAATCACTAAACCTATTGAAATCCGGCACGCTCTGCATCTCCAAATGGCTCAGAGGATCCAGCTAAACGCACACAACCGAGATCCCGTCTTCAGGGAACTTCCCCACATTTCTCCTAACCCAAGTTCCTGCCAGTCAGGATTCACGCGCCCATGAACCGGGACAAGTCACAGGGAAAGTCATGAATCAGAGGGGTAGCCGTGTTAGTCTGGAATTGCAGAAGTGACAAAGAGTCCTGTGGCACCTTAAAGACTAACTGAAATTTTTTCAGAGCATAACTTTCAGGGAAAGTCATGTTACCCCAGGCCTCATCGCAGGAATGTGACCTTGCTAAGTCCCAATCTAATTACAGCAGATGCAGCCAGGATGGATCGACTCAAAAATAGACCGAGAACCTGTAATAGCAGATTAACGGGCTGGCCAAGTCTGCAGGGGATTATCGACCGCACGGGGATTTGTACACCAATGGCAAACAACCGCTCGCACCGTCACATTTCGCAGGATCTCTCCTGCTACGAATCAGCGGGGCAGCAAATAAACAGCACCCTGGCCCATCCTGGACTCCCAATGCAAGAGTCATGGATCAAGGGCCAGAGTGGGGAGTCTCTCCTAGAGCCAGCAAGAGTGCCATGCACGAGAGGACTCCCTTTCCCAGTCCTACGGTACATGCCAATGCAGTGCAGCACAGTGAATCTCCGGAGTTGGGGCCAGAGGCCGTGCTGATAGGCGGATTCGTGGGCCTATTAATACCGATACTGTTCTGTATCTAGACTGGCCAGTGCAGGTTGGGATGAAGCACATGGAGTGCACCATGGAGCAGATAAAGGGCCAACTGCTCATCTCACCAGTAGAAACGTGGAGCGACTCCACTGTCTCCAGACTTGCACTGGGGTAACTGAGGTCAGACTCTGCCTCGGTGTCTCTAGGATGGACCTACTCTTCGCTCTACCCAGCAAGGCTGGTGGTTTCAGGCTTGGACAGCTTGGGAACGAATTTCAACAGCGGAGGAGTGGGTGGACTTTTCCTACCTCCACTTTCTGACACCCCAGGCCAAGCTCGGCTGCAATCCGCTCCAGAAACCGCACGGCCGCATCTGAGAGAGGGAGAAAGCAGGAAAATTACAGATATTCAGCTGGAATCCCCTTGCGCCTGTTGCATCTTTCTCATCTGGGAATCCCCATCCGACACTAGGAAGGGGCTGTCTGCACACCTTAGACCCTCCCATCCATCTCCAGAGGTCCCTTGCCACAAAGGTGAACCCTTTGGAGCTGCAATGCTGCAAGTACATCAGAAGCGCGGACTGCAAAACGGTCGCCATGCCGAGGCTCCAGCCTGGTGAATAATGTGGCACGCAGCCTCCGTGGTCGATAGCTGTATAGACCACGCACCTGCCTAAGTACACAACTCCCAGCAAAGCGCTGTCACGGAACACGCTCGCAGCATGAAGCCCCAGGAACGGACGTATTAGCTGGACCATCAACAATCTTCTCATGCAGCCTCGGCCATGGCTAGGGCATCTGCCCCACAGCGGGGCACGGCTCAGCTTTCCGCTCTGTACCGCACCTAGCACAACAAGTTCCTGATCCCTGGCTGGGGCCTCAGGTGCTGCTGCAACAGGAGCAGTGAACAATCATAATCTGCCACTAGGAAAGCTGTTGGGAGGAGGAGCTACAAGTAATAGGGCAGAGGCTTTAAAGAGACATTGAACCCTTTTAATAGACTTTATCCCCCCAGGTTCCCAGGGTTTTGTCATGCCCCTAATCCCTGATGCTTCTGCCCTTCACCCCATATGCCCCCTCTGGTCCTTTAGCTGATACTACCTGCGCCAACGGGAGTGGTTCTCCCATCAGTATAGGTAATCCACCTCCCCAGGAGGCAAGAGGGTGGGAGGGATAATTCAGTGGTTTTGAGCACTGGCTTGCTAAACCCATGGTTGTGAGCTCAACCCTGGAGGGGGCCATTTAGGGATATGGGGCAAAAATCTGTTCGGTGATATAGTTGGGGATTGGTCCTGCTTTGAGCAGGGGGTTGGACTAGATGATCTCCTGAGGTCCCTTCCAACCCTGACATCCTATGATTGAACAGAAGCATTCTTCCATGCACCTAGCACTGTCTACAATGGGGGGTTGGCCGGCTAACCAACACCGTTCCAGGATGTGGATTTTTCACACCCCTGCGAGGCATAGTTAAGCCGACCTGATTTTCTAGCACAGATCAGGCCTGTCTTCACTAGACATGCAGTACAGCAAGGGGAGGGGCTCCCCTATCACTGTGGTTACTTTGCCTCCCCAAGACACGGCAGCTCAGTCAACAACAGAATTCTCCCATCAACTCAGTGCTGTCTACACTGGGGTTTAGGTCAGCTTAGTGGTCTCACAGGGGTGTAGTTTTTTGACACCTATGAGCCACAGAGCTGGGCTGACCCCCCTTTTTAGCGTTGATCTGGCCTATGGTTCAGTACCTTTGTGGATCTGGGTGTTAAGCCCTTCTGCCCTTACTCAGGAAAAATGCCCACTGAGTCAATAGACCTTTTGCATCAGTAACGACTGCAGGATTTGTCCCCTAAGTAGAAGCTATTTAATATTCCCAACTGAGTGTGCGCATACGCAGGGTGTGGGTCAGTTAATTAGAAGTGAATTGAAAAGAGCCAGAAAGAGGCTGATCTGGATTGGTGGAAGAAGCTGCCAGTTTTCTCTTTCCATCCAGCTGTACTGGGATGAGCCATTTTATGTCCTCTCGGTAAAGAAACTGAATTGGGAACCTTACATTAGCTTCCAGTTTGGCTTTTTAACTAAGAGTCTATCTAATAACCACTCAAGTCAATCTACTTAAGAACATAAGAACGGCTATACCGAGTCAAACCAAAAGTCCATCTAGCCCAGTGTCCTGTCTTCTAACAGTGGCCAATGCCTGGTGCCCCAGAGGGAATGAACAGAACAGGTAATCGTCAAGTGATCCATCCCTTGTCACCCATTCCCAGCTTCTGACAGGTTCTAGACACCATCCCTGCCCATCCTGGCTAATAGCCATTGATGGGCCTATCCTCCATGAATTGATCTAGTTCTTTTTTGAATCCTGTTATAGTCTTGGCCTTCACAACATCCCTCGGCAAAGAGTTCCACAGCTAAACTGTGAGTTGTGTGAGGAGATACTTCCTTTGCTTTGTTTCAAACCTGCTGCCTGCCAGTTCATTTCATTTGGTGACCCCCTAATTCTTGTGTTATGAGAAGGGGTAAATAATACTCCACTGAGCTTTGGATCAGACCCTTGGAAGACATCTCCTTTGACCCACACATGCGCAATCACACACGGACACACAGTTACGACCCACAGCCATGTTACAAGCTGGTTTAATGAGAACTGTATTTCACTCAATATGAAACTGAAGCTCCCCATCCATCCAAGATAAGGATTAATACAGCACCGGCTAAAATAGCTTCAACCGGATTTGGCTGGCCAACCCCAACGAGGAGAAACCGCATTATAAACAGATCATCTGTCTTAACTCTGTTGGCTCAAGGATTGGGCAGACGCTGTTGCCGTGACTCAAGGTTCAAATCCATCTGCTTTGTGACTGATTAATGTTCGGAACGACAGGGAGCTGTGGCCCCATGTGGAAGAGAGCTCCGAAATGTGGACTTTGTGCAGCAGCGGAGTCCAAAGAGCACCACTAACCAGTGGGAGTGAGTAGAGGGGTCTGATCCAGCAGCATTTTCCATCCACTTTGCCCAGGCGTGAATGACAAGATGCAGTGGAGAATTAGTCTAAGCATCATCCCAGCTATGGGTGAAACCGGTGGTGTAGGCAGCTCCTGCAAGGAGGTTCCCAAATCCCAGAGGCAGCAGAAGGCGCTGTTCCACCAGTGTCGGAGAGATTCGCACACCGTTTCACTGCGAATCGCCACGCCCCCTCCCACCCTTTCCCCCATGCCCTGCCCACTCCATTTCGACTACTGTCTTCTTTTTAAGCTTGCAGATCTGGCTGGTATTTTTGGTTCTTTGATGAAGTGGATTTTCGCCCCCCTCCCCCGAAACTCAGTGTTTTCAGCATTCACGTGTGGTCAGCGATGGGGGTCTTGGCTCTGCACCAGGGGGACCCTGGCAGCAGCAATGCGATCCAGTGTCCCCCACATTGCAGTGAGCCCGGGCCTCAGCCCTGAGCTGATGGGGCAGGACACTTCAGCCCCTGTGGCCCAACTCCACCTTTGACCAGCTGCGAGGAGGCCAAGCAGAGCCAATGGCGGGGTTGGTCTGGGTAACGTGGGCTCCTCCGGATTCACACCCACCGACTCGCTTCCACCCACGAGCGGGGATCTTTGCGGGGAGGGTGTGGTTTTAAGAACTAAGTGGTTCTATCAGACAATCGCGGATTCCTCTGCAGAGAGCACAGGGCGGCACCCCTGTCCTGTCTCCTGCAGGAGAGCGCTGGGAACAAGAGGGTGCCGAGAGCTTTCTGTCCAGCAGGTGAGGCAAGAACCTTGCCTCCGGCCGTGCCAGTTGCCCAGCCATCTCCCTTACTGGCTGGCGGCATAATCCTCTCCCAGTGCTCACGCTGCCTCAGCAGCTTGCCCTGGTACCAGAAAGGGAACCAGGCTCCTTACCGTAGTTGGGCTCGGGGTGGACTGTCTTGAGTCTCAGGTACTCTCGGAAGAGCGTAACTGAAGGATGCTCTCCGGGATCCTGGCTTCTGATCTTCTCCTCTGCCCTTTTGGGGTCTCCCTCAGGCAGCATGATGTCCATCTGCTGGGATATCAGGGCCCTGTGAGGAAGGAGAGAGGATGCACAGGGGAAAGGAATAAAATCGCCATCCTGAACAGCTGTGAGTAGACTTTGTCATCAAATGTACAGGCCCAATTTCCCCCTGGCATGACTCCACCGTCTCCAGTGAAGTAGCTGTATGCAGCAGAGCTGAATCTAGACCTGGCTGCGTACGGAGAGCGCTGACTTGGGCTTTCAAAGCTTCCCCATTCAGGACTCGTTCCAAAGCCACAGCACCACGTCCGCACCCGGGCACGTCCCTCCCGAAGCTCTGCCCGACCCGCAAGTTAAGCTGCTGATGACACATTATAACAGACTCTCCAGTGCTAGACACGGTGTCACCAACTAGGGGAAGCAGCCAGAATTCCCATCCGGGATTGTTCCTCATACCAGCGAGGACCCTGGGAGCTTTGGAAGGCAGCGTTGTGCCACCGTGCCCAGGAGGAGCTCCCATGGTATCTGTGGCGGGAGGCAGCTAGCGCTAGGGACCAGATGGCCTGCACAACTCGGAAAGCAGCGAGGGCCATATTACTGCAAAAAAACCAGCTGTGGGCCGAAAAGCCCTGCCCTCACCCCGCCCTCATTCGCTTCCCCCCACCCCACCACTTGGCTTGCCCCACCCCTACTAACCTCCCGCGGGCCGCACAATGAGCCCATGTGGGCCGCATGTGGCCCCCGGGCTGCATGTTGTGCAGGCCTGGACCAGAGGATGCTAGAGCAGCTTGCAGGACTGGTGAGATGTCCCCCCAAAACAGAGTGGTCTGTCACTCCACGACCAGCCTGGCCCAACGAATCATAGACTTTAAGGTCAGGAGGGACCATTTTGATAATCTACTCTGACCTCCTGCACACTGCAGGCCACAGAGCCTCACCCACACACTCCTGTAACAGACCCCTAACCTCTGGCTGAGTTCCTGAAGCAGAGTCGCCTGGGAGGGGAGGGGGAAAGTGGGGAAATTTGCCCCAGGCCCCGCAGGGGCCCCCACGAGAATGCACGTTACTATAGTACTGCAACTTTGCAGTACTTTGCAATATGGAAGGGGCCCCCTGAAATTGCTTTGCCCCAGGCCCCCTGAATCCTCTGGGCAGCACTGTCCTGAAGTCCTCAAATCATGATTTAAAGACTTCAAGTGACAGAGAATCCATCATTTACACTAGCTTAAACCTGTGAGTGACCCATGCCCCATGCTGCAGAGGAAAGCAGCTAAGTTAAAAGCCTTGGACACCATGTGATCCCCTCCAGACGCCCCACATGGCAACAAGGGGGAGAGTAGCTGCCCATCCCCATTCTCATGTCCTGCAAGCCTCCTGGGTCAGTGGATCTTTATTCCGACCATGTATTATCCCCCCCCCATGCCAACACAACAGGAAAACAGGGCAGCTCCCAACACCACAGCATAAAGACTTTGCCCCATGGTCAGGTAGCAACCCTAGGAGATGGGAATGAGAAAAACGGGATGGCAGATAGCAAGGGAACATGTTCTCGACCTACTACAAGGACTGGGAGTCAGGACTCTTGGGTTCTGTTTGCAGCTGTCCCACTGTGACAAGCCACTTAGTCTCTCTGTGCCTCAGTTCCCCTTCTGCAGATGAGGAAAAGGGTAGAAGTAGGTTGCTGGGGTTAGCAGAGGTGAAAGGGAAGTAAACAAGGGGGTCTGGGGTACATCGGTGCTGTGGGGGCTAGAAGTGGCTTGTGAGTGGGCATGAGGGGGGGTCAAAGCAGGCATGTGTATGAGGCAGGGGACTGGGGAAGTGGGGGGTGGTGCAGAAATATAGATGTTAGGTAAGTGTGGGGGTGGGGCAGAATAGATTGGCTAGTAATAAGAGGGGTGGGTTGGGTACGTGGGGGTAGGAGGGTGTCTAGAGTCGGCGGTAAGGGGTCAGTGGGGTGCAATGGGGCAGGCGTTAGGTGCTGCCCAGCATGGGGAGAATGAGGATGTGGGGCAGGGGGGTGACGGTCGGGGTAAGAAGGGCTGCAGGGAGGGTGGGGAGTTAGGGGTAATTGCAGGTCTCGGGGGTGTATGGGGGGGGGGGTGGAGAGGCGCATGCATGGCCTGGGGGGAAGTGCAGGTCTCTAGGGGTGGGGGGCCCGTTATTGGTCGGGGTACGTGGGGGAGGCAGGAGCCCGATCGGAGCAGGGGTAAGGGCAGGGGTTTGGGGGCAGCCCGGCTCGAGGAGCGCGGGGCGCTCGGAGGGGGCCGTGCCCCGGCTGCGGGGGCAGAGCGGTGCCAGGCCCCCGGCTCCAGCCCGGCCGCCCAGCCCCAAGAAAACAAGCGGCGCTGCGGGGAGCAGGGGACACTGCCCCGCCCCTCCGGGCCCTACCTCCGCGCTGCCCCCCAGCTCCGGCCGCTGCCGCCCGCTCCGCCCCGCCCCGGCTCTGCGCTCCGCCCCGGCACTGGGGCTGGGCGCAGCCGGAGTCCGCCCGCCCGGCCAATCCCACCGCAGCCCCTGCCCCGCGCTAGGACTGCCCGCAGGCCGCCACCTCTCGCGGGGGCAGCAGGGAGAGGGACAGGCACTGTCCCCTCCTCCCCTCCCGGGGACCGGGGAAACTTGGGGCCGGACCCCTGCGCGTCCAGCCGTGGGGCACCTGCAGGATCGGGCCCTTGCACCCCACACCCTGCCCCCCAGGATGCTCAGGATTTAGGATGCGGCCTTTTCCTTACACGCCAAAATCCAAGGCGATTGCACAGCTCAAGCCTCCAGTGCCCTCAGTGCTACAAGACAGAGCCACGTCTGCTTTGCTCTCCCCCCAGTATAAAGCCAGGTTACTGCCCCTGGACCCAGGCTAAGAGGAGACTCACACCCTGGCTTTAATACATTGGTAGGATTGCTGCTGAGGTATTCGTATTCATTATTTCTAGGGCCGCAGGGAGCGTTTACAATCCCCAGGCGCAGGCCAGGAGCTCCTTGTCCCAGGGCTGTCCAATTAGAACAAAAAGATGGTCCTTGCACACACCCCGCCCCCCCCTTTACAACCTAACCCCATCTCTTCTCCACCGTTGTGTTCTACGCTACAGATAGCACCAAAAAGCATGTGTGCTTTCATTAAAACTTAGAGATGGGCCCCATAAACGGAGCCTTTTCCCTGAACCCCCAGCGAACTTCCCTGGGACCAATATAAAAAGCCCCCCCTTCCAGAGTGCTGCTGATTTTGCAAGCCCAAACCCCGGCACCTCTGCCCCCTTCCTCCCCATTTACTATCTCCCCCGCCCCCGTTTTTGCAGTCACCCCAGAAACTTTTCTGCTCAAACATCTGGGGAAAAATAAATCGAAGCAAATAAATCCACCCCCTCCCTCATGCCCACTCAAGTCACTTCTAGTCCCCCACACTCCAGCCTTGCTCCATTTTAAGGCAGACTTCAGTTTCTGGAAACAAAAGCCCAGTTTATTAAATACTTTTTTTCCTATAATGAAAAGCAAGATGGAAAAATAAATGACATTTGAATTGCTCTTCCCCCTGACTGAGGTGCACTGGGCCCTGCACACACACACATAACAACAATCAGAAAGTGAAGCGTTCAACAGATTATACAAGCCAAACCAGGCCCCAATCCTGCAACAGATCTCTCCCCATAGACCCCTGCATTTCTTCCGGGCCTCCATTTATTTCAACACGGCTCCGTGCAGAAGCTGCAAGTTTCCCTCCATGCACATCCAGTTGTAGGACTGGGGCCTAAAATCCTACCAAGTTACAGTCTCATTTTGAGCATGGCGCAGCTAGCCTAAAAATACTTCTATAAAATGTCCTTACCTCTGTGAATAACAACTTTGATCACTGTCAAACGAAAGGATTTTTCTTATCTGATTTTTCTTTCATCATGTAAGAACCTTTAGTTGATCCTCACAGAACTGTCAGCTTAACTATTTGCTAGTTTCATTGTAGTTTCACTTTCAGATCCTCCTGGCCTCCTGTGCTTGCAATGGCTGGGGGGCGGATTACACACTATTGCCAACCCAAAATGTTGAAAAATACGGAGCCCAGCAAAATATCCATGTGATTGGCTGAAAAAAATAAGATTTATTTTTAAGACACCACATTTGGGTGCTTTTTTTTTTAATTTGTCTGCTGGTGTTTTGAGCTTTCAGGATATACTTGGGTCACATTTGCAAGCTTTTGCCCATAACCAGGAAGGCTAGAAGCCCTTTTTTTTTTTTTCCAATGAAAGCTGAGATACTCAGATAATCACCTGAATCCAGGACCTGGGACTTTAAATAAAATCACAAGAGATGTCAATGCTTTTTTTCCCTAAATCAAATTTTGATTGAAAAATAAAAATTCAGGAATGCATGTCCGTTAACATGAGGCTTTGTCAGACCTTTCAAAAATAATTATTATGCAATGTCAGGCCTGATCCAGATGGACTATTGAGCCAGGTTTTGAAAACACTACCCAGGGGTCTACTTGTGGGATAAAGTTATTTGCACACTTAAGTGTTTACAGGATTGGGGCCTATGGTCCCTTTGAAGAACGGAAACCAAACCTCACAGTCAACACAATCCTCATTGCAACAAGGAGCTGTATCATCTATTTAATACATAAGCTTCTCACCTGAGAAACACTCAGACTTGATTCCATGAGACATTTAAAATCTCATTAATCAATTTTTTACGGCTCTTGCTACTTTTCCCTGCCCATGAACTCCACACAGCAAAGGAGGCTGGGCATATTAAAAACAGCTGAATTACTGAAGCACCAGACTTAGGAAAGCAAAATGCACATTTGCAAATCAAGGCAAAACTATCCCACATGGCCCTGTTTTCCACACCTAAGTCCTTGCCTATAAGAGGAAACGACCAGTGGCTGACAATGTGGGAGCTGTACCCTCAGGAATGGGTGATGAAAGTTTAGCTCTATCTACTTGAGCAGCTGAACAGTTTTCATCTCCAGCTGAGGATGCACCAGGCAGCAAGGTGGGGGAATCCATGGTTAACATTTTCCGAGCATAGCTAGAGCCAAAGACCACAGCACTTGGTGAGAGATTTTATGCAAATTATGTAATGAGCATAAACCCATATATCTGCTAATGGTCAAGACAGGAGGCTGACTGAGGCTGCCACCTCAGGTGCCAGGTGGGACGGGGGGAGGAGAGAGGATGAGGTGCGCTAGGACCCAGAGTAGAAAATTGTATCTGCTGCTAGTGCATGCGTATTCTCTGGGCTCTAGATGCACAGAGATGGTGGAGTGCTGTGCTGGAGGAAGGAGGGCACAAGAGACAACAGGCAGACAGGAGAACAAATGAGAGGGAATAAGAGAATACAGCAGGAGCTGCACGGAGAGAAAGGAGGAGAATCCTCTTATCTACCTCTCTAACACCCCCAGGAGCCTGGACTGATTAACACCAGCTTCACTGGGAGCTTCCTGTTTCCTGCTGCTTCCCTGAACCCACTTGAGGAGAACAGGCAGTGAACTGAAGTAGTAGGAGCCAGTCAGGCCCTTAGGACACTGATATCTTCCCTTACTCAGGCCCTGCTACCAGCCTGCTTATTTGTTCCCTCCAACTGAGTGATGAGAACCACTATAGCTGGCACAGAATAGCAGTCATGAAGGAAAGAAGAAAACGCGCCTACGGGGCAGCGTTCAGAAATAGCAAGCAAGCAAAGGAAGCTTTTCTATCTAAACAGGAAGGAGCTCTCCTCAGATACATAGACCCAAATGTTCACGGTGAGCTTTCTGGTCCCAGTGAGGATATGAGTGGTGAGGAGATGCCAAATCTTCCAGTTAATCAGAGTGCAGGTGACCTGGCAGCTACTGCAACATCCGTATCTCCATCTCAGATGGATGTAACCATGCACATTCCTGAAGAAAGTGTAGATCAGAGAAGAGTGTGATGGAAGCACAAGAAACAGCTGCTGCTGACTGTAGTTCCTTAAGTCTCGATGATTCAGGACTGTGGACCCACTTGAGCAGTAGCCTGAGAGACCTCCTTGTACTGCATGGGCCACAGCAAGTGAAATGTTCCCCAAAGAGAATGAAAATAGAAGTTTCCATCCAACACATTACTGGCGTGAAATCCCCAATGGTGACAAAGTGGAGAGGCCATGACTTATGTACTCAAAACTCCAGAATGTTGCATACTGTTTTTGTTGTAAACTCTTCCAGTCTAATGTTCCAGCCATATTGGGTTCTACAGGAGCAAAGGACTGGAAAAATCTGGGTAGAAATCTGGCATGCCATGAGAAGGCAGCAAATCACCAGAGAGCATTCCATAGGTGGAAAGAGCTTGAGATGAGACTAAGGTTAAAGGTGACCATAGATAATCAGCATCAAGAGAAGATTGCATCAGAGTCTCTTTACGGCAAAATGTTCTGAAAAGGCTCATTGCCACTGTGAGAATGCTTGTTACCCAAAACCTAGCACGGCATGGCACTTCAGGTCAGCTGTATGTGCCAAACAATGGAAACTTCCTTAAAATTGTGGAGTTGATGGGTGAGTTTGGTGCTGTACTCCAGGAGCATCTAAGAAGAGTCACCACCCAAGAAATGTACTCACACCACTACCTTGGAAAAACAATTCAAAATGAAATCACACAGTTACTGGCAACAAAAGTCAAACAGAAGATTGTGACAGATCTGAAGTCAGCAAGACATTACTCTGTTATTCTGGACTGCACACCTGACATCTGCCATATGGAACAAATGACTTTAATGGTGCATTTTGTAAAAACAACAGAACCTAGTGAAAATGCCCTTGCAATGGTGATTGTCAGAGAACATTTTCTAGAATGTATTGACATTGATGATACTATAGGAGCTGGTATGACAAATGTGCTTCATAAAAAGCTGGAAGATACGGGAATTGCGATAGCTGACATGAGAGGTCAGGGCTACGATAATCATGCCAACATGAGAGGAAAGAACAGAGGAGCGCAGACACGGATCTGAGAGTTAAACCCTCAAGATTTTTTTGTCCCATGCAGTTCTCATTCATTGAACTTGGTGGTTTGTGATGCAGCATCAGCTTCTAGTGAGGCTGCTGAATTCTTTTTGTGTAATTCAAAGCGTCTGTGTATTTTTCTCTGAATCAACTCATCAATGGTAAATTTTGAAGCAACATCTGGGAACATCCTCTCTGGCACTGAAACCACTGAGTGCCACACGATGGGAAAGCCTATCAAACACCAAATTGGGAAGATTGCCATTATGGAGGATAATGCTACTGTGGCATTATGTATGATAGAAACTGTTCATGGGAGAACAGTGGCAGAGGAAAATGGAATCACCAGAAACATACATACCTTCAAATTTCTGTGTAGCTTAGTGTTGTGGCATGACATACTGTTTGAAATAAATGTTGTAAGCAAGGGACTCCAAGGTATTGACCTTGATATATCTGGAGAAATGGAACAACTGGACAAAACAAAGTCATACGTACAGTCTTACTGGTCTGATGAGGGATTTCAAAATGTTCTGAAGAGTGTACAGAAGATGGCAGAGGAACTTCACACTGAAGCTATTTTCCCACCCATTCAAGAATACAAGAGTCATTGAAGAAGATATTTTGATTACGAGGCATGGGATAATCCCATAAGAGACCCCAAAGAACAATTCATAGTTGAATTCTTTAACCAGGTGCTAGATTGTGCAATACAGTCAGTTGAAGAATGTTTTATGAAGCTCAAGGAACACAGCAATATATTTGGGATGTTGTATGATATTCCAAAACTCCTCACTATACCTAAAGACCCACACTAGTAATACAGGGCCCTAGAGACAGTGTTGACACATGCGATATTGATGCACATGATTTAGGTGATGAACTGAAATCCCTTTCAAGATAACATTTCAGCAGGATCATCTCCAAAGACTGCTTTAGAATATATGTGCACAAATAAGATGACCACCCTCTTTCCAAATGCTTTTGTTGTCCTGTGCATACTTCTAACATTTCCTGTAACAGTTACCAGTGGAGAACACAGCTTCTCCAAGCTGAAGTGAATAAAAAAACATCTACGCTCCACAATGACACCGAAGAGGCTGGTCGGCCTTGCAGCCATCTCAATAGAGCATGAGCTGACCCAGACCGTGAACCTTCAGGAAGCAGTTCAAATCTTTGCAACCAAGAAGGCACAGAAAGCACCACTATGATTCAAACAGATAAAATGCCAGTGTTTACTATGCAGATAAGAAAAGGTAACTTTCAAACCAGCAAATGCATTGCTTAAAATTTTTGAACAAGGCATTTTAAGTTGTTAGTTCTCCTTTACTGGGGTAGGTAGCGGAGCAGTACCATGGGAGGAGTAGAACAGGAAGAAGTAGAGTGACCAGACACCAAGTGTGAAAAATCCAGACAGGGGGTGGGGGGTAATAGGAGCCTGTATAAGAAAAAACGATGCAAAAATCGGGACTGTCCCTATAAAAATGGGACATCTGGTCACCCTAGGAAGAAGGCAGAATTGAGACCTTTCAAAGTTTT
This sequence comes from Dermatemys mawii, assembly GCA_007922305.1. Classification (NCBI taxonomy): domain Eukaryota; kingdom Metazoa; phylum Chordata; order Testudines; family Dermatemydidae; genus Dermatemys; species Dermatemys mawii. Next base: position 11,918,606 of record ML677379.1, on the reverse strand, counting down.
GGCCCAAGTGAGGGGGCATGGGGGCATCATTTGAGCTCCCCAGCTCAGGTGCTAAAATGTTGTGGGCCAGCTCTGAAGACAATCTGCACCAAAGCACTGGCAGGAGTAGGATGTGGAGTTGCACAAAACCCGACAGCTGTGCTGGGGTAGGTGGGAACAGCATTGCCAACGGTTGTGATTTTAGAGCAAGTCTCGTGATATTTGGTGTCTTTTTTCAGGCCCAAGCTCCTGGAGTCATGTGATAAGGTTTTTCATAGATTCCAAGGCCAGTCATCTGATCTGACGGCATGTCTGACACAGGCCATAGAACTTCCCCCAAATAATTCTGGATTGAACTGGAGCCTATTTTTTGGAAAAACTTCCAGTCTCGATCTGAAAATGGTCAGGCCTTTGGGTTGGGGTGAGATGGTTTGCCGCACAGATTGGGACAGTAGCATTGCTGAGACCCAGAAGGGATGACACATGGGAGTGGATTGTTGTCATCTGGACTTAGGTCTTCATCCTTTAGGGCTTGAACTGAAGGTGGCTGGTTTGGTTGAAACACCACAGTTTAGGGGGGAGGCAATTGACCCATTTCCATTCTGCAGCCAATATTGCTACAGTCCCTGTTTGCCTGGAAGAGCTGTTGGTTGAATTGCAGAAGTCAAGTCTCTCTTGGGGTTTTATCCCAGTTCTTGTAACAAGCTAGTAATGCTGGACCCCAGACTTTGCTCCTGTATAGCAGAATGGGTTGAATAAGACCAACAGCTAGTCTGAGCAGATTTAATGATGTCCTATGGTTTATCCATTTTATAGCACTCCTGTATGCGAGAGGTATAGACTAGTGGCGATTTTACTCCAAGAACAGGCTCATCCCATCCTTCTTTTCCCTCAGTCCTTTTATCCATAAGAACATAAGAAAGGCCATACTGGGTCAGACCAAAGGTCCATCTAGCCCAGTATCCGGTTTACCAACAGTGGCCAATGCCAGGTGCCCTGGAGTGAGTGAATCTAATAGGTAAAGATCATCCCCCTCTGACAAACAGAGGCTAGGGACACCATTCCTTACCCAGCCTGGCTAATAGTCATTAATGGACTTAACCTCCATGAATTTATCCAGTTCTCTTTTCAACCCTGTCATAGTCCTAGCCTTCATAGCCTCCTCAGGCAAGGAGTTCCACAGGTTGACTGTGCACTGTGTGAAGAACAACTTCCTTTTATTTGTTTTAAACCTGCTGCCCACTAATTTCATTGGGTGGCCCCTAGTTCTTCTATTATGGGAACAAGTAAATAACTTTTCCTTATTCACTTTCTCCACGCCACTCGTAATTTTATATCTCTCTATTATATCCCCCCTTAGTCTCCTCTTTTCCAAGCTAAAAAGTCCTAGCCTCTTTAATCTCTCCTCATGGGACCTGTTCCAATCCCCTAATCATTTTAGTTGCCCTTCTCTGAACCTTTTCTAATGCTATATCCTTTTTGAGATGAGGAGACCTCATTTGTGCACAGTATTCAAGATGTGGGCGCACCATGGATTTGTATAAGGGCAATAAGATATTCTTCATCTTATTTTCTATCCCTTTGTTAATGATTCCTAACATCCTGTTTGCTTTTTTGACTGCCGCTGCACACTGCATGGACGTCTTCAGAGAACTATCCACGATGACTCCAAGATCTTTTTCCTGATTAGTTGTAGCTAAATTAGCCCCCATCATATTGTATGTATAGTTGGGGTTAATTTTTTCCAATGTGCATTACTTTACATTTATCCACATTAAATTTCATTTGCCATTTTGTTGCCTAATCATTTAGTTTCGTGAGATCTTTTTGAAGTTCTTCACAGTCTGCTTGGGTCTTAACTATTTTGGGCAGTTTAGTATCATCCGCAAACTTTGCCACCTCACTGTTTACCCCTTCCTCCAAATCATTGATGAATAAGTTGAATAGGATTGGTCCTAGGACTGACCCTTGGGGAACACCACTAGTTACCCCTCTCCATTCTGAAAATTCACCATTTATTCCTACCCTTTGTTCCCTGTCTTTTAACCAGTTCTCAATCCATGAAAGGATCTTCCCTCTTATCCCATGGCAACTTAATTTACGTAAGAGCCTTTGGTGAGGGACCTTGTCAAAGGCTTTCTGGAAATCTAAGTACACTACGTCCACTGGATCCCCCTCGTCCACATGTTTGTTGACCCCTTCAAAGAACTCTAATAAATTAGTAAGACATGATTTCCCTTTACAGAAACCATGCTGACTTTTGCCCAACAATTTATGTTCTTCTATGTGCCTGGCGATTTTATTCTTTACTATCGTTTCAACTAATTTGTCCGGTATGGATGTTAGACTTACCGGCCTGTAATTGCCGGGATCACCTCTAGAGCCCTTTTTAAATATTGGGTACAGAAGCCGATTTAAAGGACAGGTTACAAACCCTAGTTAATAGTTCTGCAATTTCACATTTGAGTTCTTTCAGATTTCTTGGGTGAATGCCATCTGGTCCCGGTGACTTGTTACAATTAAGTTTATGAATTAGTTCCAAAACCTCCTCTAGTGACACTTCAGTCTGTGACAATTCCTCAGATTTGTCACCTACAAAAGACGGCTCAGGTTTGGGAATCTCCCTAACGTCCTCAGCCGTGAAGACTGAAGCAAAGAATTCATTTAGTTTCTCCGCAATGACTTTATCATCTTTAAGTGCTCCTTTTGTATCTCTATCATCCAGGGGCCCCACTGGTTGTTTAGCAGTCTTCCTGCTTCTGACATATTTAAAAAACATTTTATTATTACCTTTTGAGTTTCTGGCTAGCTGTTCTTCAAATTCCATTTTGGCTTTTCTTATTACATTTTTACACTTAATTTGGCAGTGTTTATGCTCTTCTCGAGTTACCTCAGTAGGATTTGACTTCCACTTTTTAAAAGATGCCTTTTTATCTCTCACTGCTTCTTTTACATGATTTTTAAGCCACGGTGGCTCTTTTTTAGTTCTTTGACTTTGTTTTTTAATTTGGAGTATACATTTGAGTTGAGCCTCTATTATGGTGTCTTTGAAAAGTGTCCATGCAGCTTGCAGGGATTTCACTTTAGTCACTTTACCTATTAATTTCCGTTTAACTAACCCCCTCATTTTTTCATAGTTCCCTTTCCTGAAATTAAATTCCACAGTGTTGGGCTGCTGAGGTTTTGTTCCCAGCACGGGAATGTTAAATGTTGTTATATTATGATCACTATTTCCAAGCGATCCTGTTATAGTTACCTCTTGGACCAGCTCTTGTGCTCCACTCAGGACTAAATCAAGAGTTGCCTCTCCCCTAGTGGGTTCCTGTACCAGCTGCTCCAAGAAGCAGTTATTTAAAGTATTGAGGAATTTGGTCTCTGCATTTCGTCCTGAGGTGACATGTACCCAGTCAATATGGGGATAATTGAAATCCCCTGTTATTATTAAGTTATTTATTTTGACAGCCTCTCTAATCTCCCTTAGCATTTCATCGTCACTATCACTGTCCTGATCAGGTGGTCAATTAATAGATCCCTATTGTTATATTCTTATTAGAGCATGGAATTACTATCCATAGAGATTCTATGGAACATGTGGATTCTTTTAAGATTTTTCATTCACATATAGTGCCACTCCCCCACCCCCATGACCCGTTCTGTCCTTCCAGTTTTTTATTTTTATTTTCTATTTTTATACCCCGGAATGATTGTGTCCCATTGATTGTCCTCACTCCACCATGTTTCTGTGATGCCTAATATGTCAATATCCTCCTTTAACACGAGGCACTCTAGTTCACCCATCTTATTATTTAGACTTCTAGCATTAGTGTACAAGCACTTTAAAAACTGGACACTGTTTATTTGTCTGCTCTTTTCTGATGTGTCACATTCTTTATGTGAAAGTTTGTCATCTGATCTGACCTCTCCTTTATTCTTTACCATCCTCTCCTTCTGACTAAAACCTAGAGAATCTCTATCAGTAGACCCTCCTATAAGAGAAGTCTCTATCCGATCCACATGCTTCTCTGCAGCAATCGGCTTTCCCCCATCTCTTAGTTTAAAAACTGCTCTGCAACCTTTTTAATGTTAAGTGCCAGCAGTCTGGTTCCACTTTGGTTTAGGTGGAGCCCATCCTTCCTGTATAGGCTCCCCCCATCCCAAAAGTTTCCCCAGTTCCTAATAAATCTAAACCCCTCCTCTCTATACCATCGTCTCATCCACGCATTGAGACTCTGAAGCTCTGCCTGCCTAGCTGGCCCTGCGTGTGGAACTGGAAGCATTTCTGAGAATGCCACCATAGAGGTCCTGGATTTCAATCTCTTTCCTAGCCACCTAAATTTGGCCTCCAGGACATCTCTGTTGCCCTTCCCTATGTCATTGGTACCTACATGTACCACGACCACCGGCTCCTCCCCAGCACTACTCATAAGTCTATCTAGATGCCTCGAGAGATCCACAACCTTTGCACCAGGCAGGCAAGTCACCATACGGTTCTCCCAGTCATCAGAAACCCAGCTGTCTATGTTTCTAATGATCGAATCTCCCATTACTAACAACTGCCTTTTCCTAATGACTGGAGTTCCCTTCCCCGGAGAGGTTACCTCAGAGCGAGAGGATACCCCAACAGCTCCTGGAAGGAGGGTCCCAACTATGGGAAGGTTTCCCTCTGCTCCCGTTGACTGCTCTCCTTCCCTGAGCCTTTCATCCTCCTCAACAGCACAGGTGCTGTCTAAGTGGAGGTGGGACAAGTCTACAGTGTCCCTGAAAGCCTCAGTCAATATACTTCTCTGCCTCCCTTAGCTCCTCCAGTTCCACGACCCTGGCCTCCAAAGCCCGTACACGGTCTCTGAGGGCCAGGAGCTCCTTGCACCAAATGCACACATACGCCACCTGCCCAGAGGGCAGGTAATCATACATGCTACATTGAGTGCAATAAACTGGATAGCCCCTACTCTGCTGCTGGGCTTCTGCCTGCATTATCTTTTACAGCTACCTAGGCTAACAACACGGTTTTGTTTAAATTAAGAAGTTTGGATTATAGCTCAAGTTAAAGGATTTACAGACTGACAATTATACTTCACCCCCTTCACAACTCACTCTCGAAACTCCCTGTTAGCAGCCCCTGGTCGCTTGCTCACTGTTTTATATAGCCCTGGCCCTCCTGATTAGGGTTCAGCCACTGATCAGAGGCTTAAGGATCAGCCAATGAACAGAGGCTTCTAGATGTCACAGCTTCCAACTGCCAGCCACAGCACACGGTCCTTCAAACAAACACGCAGACAAACAGACAGACAACCAAACACAAGCTCAGCACACAGCAAGTACCCCCAAACACACACACTACAGACAGCCACTTACCCCAAGGGTCCTGTAGTTGCTCCTCCTTCACCTGGAGAACTCCCTCACGAAACTCCCTGTTAGCAGCCCCTGTTCGCTAATCCACCAATTGTGTCTTGTCATGAACCAAATGTGGGAGCTCGTCAGGGCAGGGACTGGTTTGTTATTACAGGACTGGATGGTGCTTAGTAATGAAGGGGCCCGATAGGTTCTAATTTCCTTCTCCCTGTGGCGGGGCAGTACCTGGCCTTAGTACCAGCAAGAGCCATATTCCCTTTCAGAGGAAAGATTGGTCATATGCTTGACTCACCTTGTGTCCCACAAAATGCAGCCGCTGCCCAGCACTCAGCCCAGGCCCAGTAAGGCACAAGGCCCCCTGTTGAATGACCCGATCAGCTCACTCTCACCAGGGCGTGATGATCAATGGAAAGTTTAACCAGCTGCAGGGAAAAGGGGCAAGCACACCCTGAACTTTGCACAGCCCAGGGCCCGCATGGCTGCTCTAGTTACCTAATTGCTTATTGCTCAGCTAGTCCTTTGAAGATTATCTTGAGCAGAGATGGGGCTAGAAACTTCCCTTCCCTACCACCTCAAAGACAGGAATAGGTAAAAGCTGGGTCCTGCCATTCCAGCTCTGGTCCCTCTTTTCTGATTACTCTCTTCTTCCAGAGTCACTTCCTGCCCTCCTGCAAACCCAGGGCAGAGACCTGGAATGGGATTGGGGTAGGGAAGGGGGATCTTTGCTGGTTCTGAAGTGCCCAGGATGAACCTGTAGCACCCTAGACAGAGAATACCATTCCCCTGACCTTCCCATGGCCCCTTCCAGCTGAGGAATTCAAAGGAACAAGCCTCCCAGTTGCTCTCTGGGGCATGTCAATATCATCAGCCAGATTGTACAGACAGGGAAACTGAGGCACAGAGCCACAGAGGCGCCAATACTTTCCACATACAGGTCCATAAATGGCAAAGGGCCGCGTTCCAGCAGGGGTGCTAGCCCTCAGCACAAGTGCCTGCTCTGGAGTGGGAGCAGCCCCTCAGAAAAATCAGGCCATTCCTACATCCTTGCCTTCATCTACTGTTAAGTGCCTCATCTGAGGCACAAGAGTCTAAACGTGAGAGCCAGCGTGACTTGACCAAGGTAACGTAGCACATCAGTGAAAGAGGCAGGAAAAGAACCCAGGCATCCTGACTCCAGGCCTCATACTTAAACTAAGCCAGAGAGCCGAAGAAGGACTAAGAGACCCCACGAGAGAAGGGCTGACATGGCCTTTGTTGCCCATCGCAGGATGGGAGGGCAGCTACCACTGGGGGTCAGTATGGGAGGATGTAATGGGCCTCCCCATCCCAGAGCACCCCTTTGTGATGCAGCCGGGGCGTACGTGACTGCAGCGTCCCCTCGTGGTATTGTCCTTAATCTTGCCCTGTGGGGCACCTGGCCCTTCAGCCCGATTCCTCTGGATTCACGCCCCTTCTCAGGCATCAGTGTCCTCCATAACGCTCACTGGCAGCATTAAACGCAGGTAACGAAACCACAGTCCGCAGCCTTCGGCTGGGGGTTTCCTGCAGTCCCCGCCTCCTCACCTGGGACTGTCAATCAAACATGAAACAGCTCAGTGCGGTCTCGCTGTAGCTGCCAGTCCAACAGGAACACTTGGGGAATACAGAATACCCCTAGCTGCAATGTGCCACTGCCAACAGCCCTGGCAGGCTAATATGAGGGGGAAAGGCATCCAGGAGAGCCAGCTGTATTTTAAAGAAGCCTTATTGACGGTGCAGGAACAAGTCACCCCAATGTGCAGAAAGAATAGCGAATATGGCAGGCGACCAGCTTGGCTAACCAAAGAAATCTTTGGTGAGCTTAAACTCAAAAAGGAAGCTTACAAGGGGTGGAAATTTGGACAGATGACTAGAGAGGAGTATAAAAATATAGCTAGAGCATGCAAGGGGTGTAATCAGGAAGCCCAAGGCACAATTGGAGTTGCATCTAGCAAGGGATGTGAAAGGTAACAAAGAAGGGTTTCTACAGGTACGTTAGCATCAAGAAGATGGTCAGGGAAAGCATGGGACCCTTAATGAATGAGGGAGGCAACATAGTGACAAATGATATGGAAAAATCTGAAGTACTCAATGCTTTTTTTGCCTTGGTCTTCATAGACAAGAGCAGCTCCCAGACTGCATACTGGGCAACACAGTATGGGGAGGAGGTGAGCAGTTCTCAGTGGTGAAAGAACAGGTTAAGGACTGTTTAGAAAAGCTGGACATGCACAAGTCCATGGGTCCAGATCTAATGCATCCAAGGGTGCTGAGGGAGCTGGCTGATGTGATTGCAGAGGCATTGGCCATTATCTTTGAAAATTGTGGTGATCGGGAGAGGTCTCGGTTGATTGGAAAAAGGCAAATATAGTGTCTATATTTTAAAAAAAGGGAAGAAAGAGAACCAGTCAGCCTCACTTCAGTCCCTGGCAAAATCATGGAGCAGGTCTACATGGAATCCATTTTGAAGCACTTGGAGGAGAAGAAGGTGATCAGGAATAGTCAATATGAATTCACCAAGCGCAAGTCATGCCTGACCAACCTGATTGCCTTCTATGATGAGATAACTGGCTCTGTGGACATGGGGAAAGCGGTGGATGTGATCTATCTTGACTAGTAAAGCTTTTGATGCATCTCCCACAATATTCTTGATAGCAAGTTTAAGTAGTATGGATTGGATGAATGGACTATAAGGTGGATAGAAATTTGGCTAGATTGTCAGGAACAATGTCTGGTTGGCAGCTGGTATCAAGTGGAGTGCCCCAGAGGTTGGTCCTGGTGCCAGTTTTGTTCAACATCTCTATTATTGATCTGGATGATGGGATTAATTGCACCCTCAGCAAGTTGGCAGAGGACACTAAGCTGCGGGGAGAGGTAGATAAGCTGGAGAGTAGGGAGAGCGTCCAGAGTGACCTAGAGAAATTGGAGGATTGGGCCAGAAGAAATCTGATGAAGTTCAACAAGGACAAGTGCACTTAGGAAGGAAGAATCCCATGCACTGCCACAGGCTGGGGACTGACTGGCTAAGGCCCAGTTCTGCAGAAAAGGACCTGGGGATTACAGTGGATGAGATGCTTGATATGAGTCAGCAGTGTGCCCTTTGTAGTAAGATGAGGCCCTGAGATATGAACCCTGGAGTTAGAGGCCCAGTATAAGGCCTAAGCTAAAGCAATAGTCAAGACTTTGCTAACATAAAGCAAAGTTAAGCTGTGAGGCAGAGGCAGGCCCTGCTCACAGAAGCTGGCAAGGAAAGGGCTGATGCTGCAAAAGTACACAAAGCTAAGAGTTACCAGAACACTGGTACATTCCATACAGATAACAAGGAACAGGCTGACCCATCCTAAAAACAGGGGCAAAAGGGTAATATGATAGAAAGAGTTGTTTTGCTCGAACCAACATGTACAAGGTGGGAGGCGGCAGCTTACTACGTAGAGGGGATGCACCTCAATATGTCAGGAGTGATGTGTAACTTGTTTGTACCTGTGCATAAGAATACGAGCCTGGAGTGGTGTCTTTGTCCAGTGAAAGGGGGCAGTGGGAAGTCCACCACTGATTGAGCTGGTCCATTGTTAGGGGGCACAGATTCGTAGTATGTCTTGTAGAGACTCTTTATGGGTCTATGAGAAACTATCACTGTGCTTCGTTTGACAATAAACCTGGCAAGGGTGCCTTCGTACCTTACTAGTGTCTGTGGTCATTGGGGGTTCTCTCGAGGTCTGCTGTGTCAGTGATCTGCAGAGCCGGGGCAGCAAACAGAGGGAACACACACGCAGCCGACTGATATCATCATCGAACAAGGGCAGAGCACCATACCGGTAGCTACTGACAACACCCATGTTGCCAAGGAGACCAATGGCATATTGGGCTGTATTAGTAGGAGCAATGCCAGCAGATCGAGGGAAGTGATTATTCCCTCTATTCGGCACTGGTGAAGCCACGCGTGGAGTATTGCGTTCAGTTTTGGTCCCCCCACTACAGAAGTGATGTGGACAAATTGGAGAGTCCAATGGAGGGCAATGAAAATTATTAGGGGCCTGGGGCACATGAGTTACGAGGAAACGCTGAGGGAACTGGGTTATTTAGTCTGCAGAAGAGAAAAAATGAGGGGGGATTTGATAGCAACCTTCAACTACCTGAAGGGAGGTTCCAAAGAGGATGGATCTAGGCTGTTCTCAGTGGTGGCACATGAAACCATTGCTTCTTGTTCTGTCAAGCTGAAGAGTGGGAGGTCTAGGTTGGATATTAAGAAACATTATTTCAGTAGGAGGGTGGTGAAGCACTGGAATGGGTTACCTAGGGAGGTGGTGGAATCTCCTTCCTTAGAGGTTTTTAAGGTCTGGCTTGACAAAGCTCTGGCTGGGATGATTTAGTTGGGGATTGGTCCTGCTTTAAGCAGGTGGTTGGACTAGATGACCTCCTGAGGTCCCTTCCAATCCTGATATTCTATGATGCACCCCCCACCTGTGGGTTTAGAAGCTCACTTCTGCTTCCGGCTGCCCTCTGTCCTTTGGCCAGGATTCCAGCACATAGGGCCTCTCTCTCTAACCCTTAGGCCTTCAAACTCCTCTCAGAAGATGATAGTAGATCCTCGTACCCTGGGTCTCTCCCTAACCCCTAATCGGGCTCCTACCTGGCCCACCTTGCTCCCCCTCTGTCCCAGAGGGCCTGCATAGGTTTTCCCTTCTCTCCTGAGCTAGCTAGCTCACTCATCCCCTTTATGAGAATTCACCTGGTTTATAAAATTCATTTTCTTCCCACCCAGCCATACCCTCTCCTGGTGCATCTCATGAGCTCACTTCAGCTCTTCAGCTGTTCATCCAACACCCCCTTTTCTGACCCCCCCCCCCCCCACTTTCCCTGATCAGCCCCAGCCCAGGCCAGTTACCTCAGGCAGTGTGTCCCCATCCCCCTGCAATACTTATCTTTAGCTCCTCTTTTCTGTGTTGCCCCTGGCAGCAGCCCAGGGAGGCTAGGCCAAACTGAAAGCCCCACCAAGGGGGCACCTTAGCTTCAGTGGAGAGGCCCATCTGAGCAGTCCAAGCACAGGACTGGCAGCCAGGAGATCCTGAGTTCTGATCCTTAATCCCACACCCACTCCCCTCTCCGGCCTTGAGCAAGTCATGTCACAGCCTGCCTCAGTTTCCCCATCAATCAGGGTTAATGCTCTTCCCTGCCCCTGGCAGCATGGCGTGGCCAGTGGTTACTGGGTGTACAGAGCTTTGGGTGTGGAAAGCATTCCAGGTGTCTCACTCCGTGTTTTAACAACTCCTCTTCCCCTCAGTAGGGTCCTAGTGACCCCAGCCCCTGCCCTGAAGGCAGCATGGATCATCAGTGCGGTCTCACTGCAGCTTCCAGTCCAACAGGAACACTTGGGGAATGCAGAATACCCCTAGCTACAATGTGCCACCCCAGACTGATTTACACCTCGCTGCCTGGAAATCCGCCATCACGGCCCACATCCTGCTGAATTTAACTGTGCCCAGCTGCCAAGCCGCCCCGCTGCTGCACAGCCTTGCTGAGCAGTTGCTAGACGCTAAGCCGTGAGTGCACTGTAGGGGAGTATCTATACAGTGCATTTGGGGGATAGAAGGCCACCGCTTTCATTGCTGCACAGCGACCCCGCCTGGCTGATCCAGGGACAGCAGCAAAGGGGGCCCCACTATCAACCCAAGGAAAGTGGCTGTGCACCTAGACACTTGGGAGAGGATCGGGGATCCTAGTAGACAAGCATCGACTTCTCTTCAGAACTACTGCTCCCACTTGGCTGGGGACTGTGGGACTCTCCACAGCGCTACCCTGAAGGGTCCCAGCAAGATTCATCTCAGAAGACATGGTATAAGACTTGGCATTTCAAGAGGTGACTCTGGCTACCAGATCTGGGGTGAAACATAGCACACGCAGGGGATGAATCGCTCTGATCAGCTCCCTGCTGGAGGCTGGGTTCACCAGGTAACAACTCATCCTTTCCATTCAACAGGGAGAGGGAGCTCCCGGCAGACAGGAAATGATTTCTTAGCTGGCTCTTTGGAGCATCTGCAGAGAGGCTAATTACTGGAGCGGCAGCGTTGCACCATTAGCCAAACCGGACAGAATGTAGCAGGCAGGGGAGGCGTGGCAATGAGACTGGAATCATTCTAGTTCAGAAACACCAGGCGGCAATTAGCCCCTCGCTACCAAAGTCTGAGCTGCGGTGAGGGATGTGCACCAGCTGGGGGGCTGGCCCAGGGCTTGCAGAAGTAGAAGTCCCAGTGCTGGACAGGCTGCGGTTGCTCAGGGAAGTTCTGGAGAGGTATCACTCAACTGAGGCCACAAGCCCCCCCAAGAACAGAGAAAAGAACAGGGGACCTGCAGTCATGGACTAGGGAGCCATTCCATGGTTACAGCCAGCAGAGAGAGACTTTGGGCCATAGAGCTTGCGAGTGGACAGCAAGTGCACAACTGCCATTGCCGCCCAACTGCTAGTCAGAGCCCAGCTGAAGGATCAGGGTCTATTGGACTAGGCACTGCCCGGACAAGACAGTCCCTGTCCCAGAGAGCCAAGCTCCCACCGCCCCCCACAGCAGTGACTGCTCCATCGCCCGGGGAGCTGCATGCAGAGCGGCTCTCTGCCCATCTACTGCAGGATGGGCTCAAGCAGCCAGCTCCCCCTTGGCTGCTCCGGGACCTGTCCTAGAAGAGAGGCAGGGGACAGGCAGAGCTGAGAGCTCCCAAGGCCCCTGCATACAGCCAGCTGGCTTCTTCTGCACGCAGGGATGCAGCTACGGACACAAAGCCCTGGTGTGGCACTGAGGACACGGTAGTTAGGAGCCAGCCTCCTCCCTTAAAGCCCCAGCTCCAGGGGGCAGGAGTTACCTGCTGCTCGTGGGGGATGGGCCAACACAGACAGCCCGGCACGGCCTCACGACAGACAGACGCCCAGCAAGCACCGTACAAATGGTTTATTGGCTTCATAACACACTCCTCCACAGAAACCCCTCCCCCGGCCCTGCTCAGAGCAGCTTACCCACCCAGGAGTTAAATCAACCAGTCCTCCGGTAACACGCCAACAGCCCTTGCTTTGTGGGCAAAGGGCCCATTTAACGCCCCCTACAAACAACAACCGAACACAACCACTAACCCATTGGAGCCACTGGTGTGGTCCAAACCCCCTGTGCCCCAGCCCCTGCCAAGCGAGATGCTCCGCTACTCTACAGCGATGCTCTTGGGAAGAATCCCCACAAAGGTAGCCTGGGAAAACACACCAGCCCATCATTCAGCAGCAACGGTCCGGGGCCCTAGCGAGGGCCCCTTGAAGAGAGGCACGGCAGGGGGACGAGAAAGCAACAAACACGAGGACTAGGCACACCAGAAGCTGGCAGGGGGCCGGTTACCTCAACACACACGGCAGAATCATGCCCCTAAACAGGCAGAATCCAGCATACCCCCCGTGCAGAGGCTGACGACATCCAACGAGTCCCTTGACAAGCCCCTGGCTCCCACACACCCCCAGCCCGACTCGCCACAGGATCAGCCAACCAGGAGGGTGGCAGCGGTGAGAAGTCCCACAGCCCTTAACGACGGGGTCAGAGAGTCAGCGTCCCAGCCATGCCTCAGCGCAGCCAGGCTCCGGCCCCAGGAGGGGCCACGTTCACTGCAACTCGCCCAGGAAGGCCAGCAGCGCCTCGTGGAACTCGCGAGGCTTCTCCAGGTAGCCCGCGTGGCCGGCGTCGGGCAGCGCCACCGCCTTGTGCTTTGGGAGCTGCCGCAGGCTCTGCAGGGACTGAGCGCCCAGGCCGGTGTCGCGCTCGCCATAGAGGATCAGAGTCGGCGTCTGCGGAGAGACACGGAGAACATCAGCCGGCAGACCTTCACCACCCCCCACCGGCAGCGGGAGACCGGCAACAGACCCCTACCCGCCTGCGCTGCCCCTAGACTACGGCACGAGGGACTCGAGTGACCTGCAGAGGAGCACAGCCCTGAGACAGGGCAGACATGTCCAGAGAGCATCCCAGGGCTTCCTGGGAGCCTGGGGCGCCAAACCCTCACCCAGAGCCTCGGGGAGCCTGGGACCTTGGACTCCAGCTCCACACACAGCTTCCCGGGGAGTGGGGCCCGCAGCCCTCCTCAACACCCCGTCCAAACACACAGAGCCTCCTAGCCCAAGGGTGGGCAAACTACAGCCCGCAGGCCACATCCGACCCATGGGACTCTCCTGCCCAGCCTCTGAGCTCCCGGCTGGGGAGTTTAGCCCCCCACTGGAGAGGGAGGGTTGGTTGGGGCAGCAGAGGGCAGTCAGGGGACAAGGAGAAGGGGTGGTTGGATGGGGCAGAAGTCCTAGGGCGGCCAGGAAGAAAAGGTGTTGGATGAGGCGGCAGGGGTTAGTTAGGGGCGGGGGGTCCAGGGGCGGTGAGGGGACAGAGAGTATGGGTGGAGAGCCATCAGAGAGGAGAGGGGTGGGGGTAGGGGCCATACCACTCCTGGCTGTCTGGGGAGGCACAGCCTCTCCTAACCGGCCCTCCATACAATTTTGGAAACCCAGTGCAGCCCTCTGGCCAAAAAGTTTGCCCCCGGACCCCACCTCGTCCTAGCCCCAGAGAAGGCTGTAGCTGAGTAAGGGAGCTGTACTGCAGCAAGCTGGGCCGACAAGCCATTGCTGCAGTCACGAAGCTGGACAGGTTCCTCTGTGAGTCAAGCCCCGATTACCCCTCCACCCCCTTTCCTTCCCACCGACCTGCTCTAGGGACCAGCTCTGTCTCCTGCCCCAGAGCCAGATGTTTCCCCTTCCCCCCATACCTGGACCTGCTGGTACTGCTGGGCCGTGTAGTCCCGGGTCCCCACCGGCGCAATGGGCACAAAGCCCTTCAGCTGCGCCCCGTGCTCCAGGACGAAGGGGAGGGAATAGCGGCCGCTCATGGACGGGCTGACCAGAACCGGCCTCTGGATCCCCAGCTCCTTCAGCACATGCTGCACGAAGGCGACGCGGCCCTGCTCCGTGGAGACAGCGTCGGAAAGCGGGGAGTTGCCGTAGCCTGCGGAGCAGGAGGAGGAGGAGGGTTTAGCATGCTCCGAAGGCCCAGGTGGAGGCGTCTGCACAGGAAGCCAGAGCCCCAGCAGCAGGAAGGTTTCACCAGCCTAACCCCCCACCCTCACCAGACAGCCCCCATCCCAGCAAGGAGCCAATGCAATGGAGATTTCTTGCGGGACAAGCAAGCTAATTAGTGCTGGGTTTGGAGGCCAGCAGGACTCACATATGTCAGTCTTTCCACATCTCCAGGGCAACGTGGAACAGTGTCGCAAAGCCAAAATCGCTGCCAAAGCCCCAGCCTTCTGCCCAGTGCATACGGGCAGCACCCCGGGAAAGGAACAGAGCCAGGGGCACACGCATGGTCTATGTAGTGAACCTCACTAGAACACGCGACTCCCTAGAACTGAGCACTTAGAGAGGCACGGGGCTGTACAGTCACTTTGGCATGTTCTAGCAGGCAGAGGGAGACAGGAGCTATGGCTGCAGGCAGAAATTAGCTTGGAAACGTGGGTGGCATGTTCCTACCAGGCAGGTCGATAGCAATGGAGCGATATCCTTCCTCAGAGAGCAGGGTCAGCGTCCCCAGGTCCTCCCAGGTCTTGGAAGTGAAAGCCTGGCCATGCAGAAAAACCACCTCCAGCCTGCAGAGGACATGAGAGCTAGTAGAGGGTCACCTGCCAGGAGAAGAGTGGGACCCCGTGGCCTCTGATTCAGATGCTCTGCATTCAGATTTGGCTGGTCCCTGCTGAACACATAGGGGAGTCACTTCCCCAAACAGAGAAGTGCAGCCACCTCTGGGGTGGAACTCAGCAGCTGTTTCAGAGCTCACCAAACTGTGTAGGACAGGAACAAACAAACAAACACACACCAGCCCTGTGGTTTCAATTGGACGGCCCTTTAAGAGTAATTACGATTTGGGATGTGCACCTGGGATAAGACCCCTAGTCTTGCAAGGAGTGGCAAAGGATATATAGTGACAAGTGGTCAGGAACTGCGCATTATGGGCTCCCCCGGGAGCACAGCTCACCCGCACCCCAACACCATACAGGGCTGACTTTCAGTAGCTAGTGCAACTGTCTGTATCACCCACCCCAGGTTTTCCTTGGAAGGCTCCCACCTTCGTACCAGGTGAGCCAGACTCTGCTTATCCGAGGAGCTCGGATATGAGCACGGAGTCCGGAACAACTGATCTAGGACACAGGCTGCTTAGGGTGAACCAGCTCTGGTGGCCAGAAGACCAACCCACCTTTTGGGGCTGGGAGTCCCAGCTCTCTGGAGCAGGAAGCCTTCTCTGAAGAAGACGGCCGGGCTCCCTGCAATGGTCCCTGTTAGGATGGTGACGTTGACGTCTTGCTGGCCCGGCTCCTCAGCCCTGGCCTGGGCCCAGTGGCTGCCTGCCCTGGATGTGAACTTCTCGTGCTGGATGGCCGGGAGCAACAGGTAGAGGACAAAGGTGACGAGGACCCCGAGGACCAGCAGCCCCAGTCTGTTGCGGATCAAAGTCATCCTCAGCCGTTCTGAAAGAGGGACAGAGAGGAGGTGAACAGCTGAGCACAGGCTCCCTGCTGTGGCTCAGAGAACACAATGCATGGCAAGGCCCAGCCATGGGAGAGGAGACAAGGGACAAAACTCACCAATGACCAGGAGGAGAGGGATGGATACTCGACCAGGGGCCACACATACATACTAAGGTGGCACCATTATCCCTCAGAGCAACCTCCCAATCAGGAATGTGCCCTTCCCCATCCAAATACCAGGGCATCACAGGAGGCTGGGACAGGGCACCAAGGTGGGTTCTGGCTCCCAGCTTTTTTATGGGGGATGATGGGGCCTCCTTTACCCCTGAAGTCTCAGGTATGGTCTGGTGGTACGGTCACTAGAAGACACTTCAGGCCCAGGGTCAGAGGCCAATTCAGGCCGGGTCCTACTCTGTCTAGGGCTCAGGGAAGCAGCTGGTCGTTGGTCTCTCCTCCTTCCTCTCAGTCCTAGCCACCGTCCTGGTCGTGCCCGAACGGAGGCAGGCTGGTCTAGAGCCCCCTGGGCTGGGGCTCTGACCCCAGCACCTGCAGCATGTTAGGGAGCGACGGCCACCCTCACCATACGTCTCCCCTGCCCCAAATCACTTACTCCTGGGAACCAACTAGTGCTGGGGTGGGTCGCTGCACAGAGGAAGCGTTTAACAAACAGGTGCCCCTTGCAGAGACAGGTCCAGGCTGGCCCACCTGGAACGACCCCTCCCCCTAGTGGCTTTCACAGCCTGCTCACTCCCCAGAGTGTGTGGTTCCTACACCGCCCCCATCCCCATGCAGGCCCTGACACTGATCTGCTCCCACGCACTCCCCCTGCCTCCCCTCCCCTCCCCCCACAACATCTGCAGCCTTCTGCTGCTCCCACAACCCCTCCCCACGACTCCCACCTGCCCAGAACCTTCCCGGCTCCACGTTCCATCCCACCCCGCAGCACACCTGCGGGACATGCAACAGCCCTGAGAAAACATGGGTCAGATCCCAAGAGATGGGTGGCGGACTCCCTCCAGATCCCTGAGCATGGTAGCACCTAAAGGCCCCCCACCTGGCCCTCCCCCCAGTTATGGCTAGTGCAGGCACCTGGCTAGTACTGTAGGGAGCTGCTCCCAGATGCACGTTCTACTATTCAGGAGACTTCACACTCATGTTGCTTGGCACATCTTCAGAGGCAGCCTCTGTTCTCCTACAGGCATGGCACTCTCCTCCTTACAGGGTGCTTAATGCCAGGGCATCAGACTGATGGCCCTAGACAGCAGCGTCCCTTAACCCACAGCACAGGTGCTGCAGCAGTGAAAGCTTCCCCCTTCCCAGCTCTTGGTGTGAGGAAACCAGCTATAAAGGAGAAAGCAGAGGCTAAATCCCCAGGGAGGCCAGTTATCCACAAACCCACCACTAGGAAGCACCAACCGGGGCAGGGTTTGAGCAGGTACCCTGGAGAGACTCAGTCTCCTGCACTATCCAGCCTCTTCTACAGCAGGGTTTTAAATCAGAGCCCCCGGGCTGCAGAGCATGGCCAGAGAGAACAGCCAGCCTTGAAGTCTGGGCTGCTCCCCCTGCACAGTCGTTACACCCCCTTTGACACACGGGGCAGTGTGTGTCACTGCCCTCCTGCGTAGAGGAGCCCCACACAACACCCCAAGGAGGTCAGTGCTGTCCGTTCCCCTTGGCAGGCCCTGCACTGGGGGAATTCTCCCTTGCACAGCGTAAAGGGGCTGGAAGGGCCAGTATAGAGTCGGCTCTGCAGGAGGCTCACAAGCAAAGACACGCTTGCAAGGAGAAACAACTCCCTACTTGCCACTTGGGAGACGCTTTCTGTAATTAATTTGGCATGCATGAGAAAAATGCCACAGGGGAGTGCTCTAGGTCCGAGGGGCCCAGTTGCTGTAGTCTATTGTTCCCAGACAGCACTGAGGAGGCCTAGCATCCTCCAGGTGCCCCAGTTATTCCCTGTGTCCTGTGGGCAGCAGCTAAGTCTGGGGGATGCTAAGCTGCATGGGAGCCCTGAGGTTGGGCACATACTCTGCACTATTTGCTTTAAAGAGCTTTGGATGTTTGGTCAGCAGCATTTCAAAGAAGCAAAAACACACAGAGGAATGAGACCTTTGAATGGGGACAAGTTAGTGCTACCCACAGGCACTAGCCCTCAGAGCAAGTCACCTGACTCAAGCTGAAAGCTGTCCTGTCAGCAAGGTGCAAGTAATTGACTTGATGGTAACTGACATCCATCTGATCCAGGAGGGCCCCAATGCACTTTACAAGTGACATTGGAAGCACACTTCCTCCACCAACGACATGCAGCCACTTCTGGGGTGAAACATAATAGCTGCTTGATGATGCACAGCAACACTCATTTATTATTTGTATTGTGGGGGGGCCAAGGCTATAGATGCGCCCCCCCAGCCCCTTGCCCTTCCCCCAGCCCATGCTAGGAGTTGTACGAATACAGAACAAAGAGACAGTTCTTGCTTCCAAGGGCTGACAGTCCAAGCACACAAATACAGAGGAGGAAGAACACTTTAGCCAGGAGAAGCAAAAGTAGGGGAGACTTTAGGCAGGGAGAAAGCAGCTGTCTTGGACGTGCCACACCTCAATCATCCAAGCCTCCTAATTACCCCGAGTGGCTCATCCACATGACAAGCAGAGCAAACATCATTATGAGCATGCTCCTAAGAGACTTAGCACTCAATGCTGCACTGCTTTGGGAGACGTGCTCACCAGCAAGCCCTGGGCCTTTCATTGTAGGCTCAGTCTGGCTCTCTGCACCCACTACCTTGTCTGATCTCATCCAGCAGGCGGGTTGCAGACGCGCAGTCCCTGAAGACATAGGTGTGCCCCTGGCACAGGACCTTTAGCATAGCAGGGTACAGGATGTAGGCCTTAGCCCCCTCCTTCACAAACGCTTGCTTGAGCACCACCAGGCGCTGTCGCCGAGCATGCGTGGCAGGGCTGAGGTCGGGGAAGAAGGAGATCTTGGGGCCTTGGAATCGGGTCGCTCGGCGGGCCCGTGCTGCCCGCAGAATTCTCTCTCGGGCCCGGAAATCGGAGAGGGTCATTAGCACAGTGCCAGTGCCATCCACCTGGGCACCGCCGCCCGCTTCCCTTGAGGGAAGCCGGTACGCGCTTTCTATGCACATAGGCTCTTCCTTCACGTTTAAGCCCAGGTAAGCTGGCACCAGATTTTCCAAGAAGGGGATCAGGTCTGTGTGTCCCACAGCAGCTGGAACCCCAATGACCCTGACGTTCCGGGCCCGCACTCTGTTCTCCAGCTCTTCCAGACGGCGCTCTGTCTCCAGGCCGTCCCGGGCCAGCTCTCTCATCAGAGCCGCGTGCTTCACCACGCAACTCTGCGTGGTCGCCACCTCGGCATCCAGGGCTTCCACCCGACCGACCGTCTCCTCCAGGCGTTTCGCCAGCTTACGTAGCTCCTCTGAGAGGGAGGCCAGGGCTTCGCCCAGGGCGGCCTGCTCCGAGAGGACCCGGTCCAGCCGCCCTGGCGCGGGATCCGCTGTGGAGAGGCGCGTGCCATGCTCGCCTTCGTGGGCAGAGACACGCTCTCTGACCTGCTCCCTTCTGGGCATCTTGGAACCAGAGCAGAAGAGTCTGTCCCACAGAACCTCACCCCACCTGGGGGCATCAGGGCAGCTGACGGGGTCACCCGGGCACGACGAAGCAGAAGTTCCGGGGGGGTCCCGGCCGGCCACTGGGAGAAGCTTGGGGCTGCCAGGTCCAAGTCTCCTGGGACACGCCCTTGTTTACCAGGCGCTTCCCCTCCCCACTCCCCGCCTCCAGCCCCGCCAGGGGCGCTCCGAAGTAGCCAGTCCCCACGGCTAGAGCCCCTCCCCGCAGCATCGCAGTGCGCCGGAGCGACTCCGGGCCTGTGAGCCCTGCCCCCCACCTGGGCGCGCCCCTGCCCGGCTCCCCCTGCACCGGGGCCATCGCCCGCCCTCGGCCCAGCCTGCCTGCGCCCCCAGCTCTCCCAGCGCCCGCAGAGGGGGCCAGCTCGGGTTACCGGCCCGGCTAGGCCAGCGCGCCCGAGCCTCCCGCAGGCGCGCCGGACGCAGGCGGGGCGAGCTGGCCAGGCGGCTCCAGCGCTCCAGTCCCCGGGGACCGCACGCACTTACCGCCTCGCTGCGCAGCGCCCCACAGCCGCCGCCGCCTTCTCCCGGGTGGCTGAAGCGCCCCGCTCCCCACCCCGCTACCAGCCTGGATCCAGCCCCACAGTCCCACCTAGCGGGGGAAGGCGAGATCGCCCAGCTACTGCACCGCCCCCGCTCTGCGCGTTTGGGGAGCCTCCGAGCCGAGGGACTGGGACAAGACTGAGCCGAGGGAATCGCACTCACCAACCGCCTTGGGGGCTGCTGGGGCGCCCCTTTATTCCTCCTTCCCACCTCCATCCAAAGGCAGGCGATGGGGACGGGTTGGAGGGTGAGGCTATGCAGGGCCTCGGGGGATTTTTGAGCCTGGTTTCTAAGGATTTCATCTCCTTCTGAAGCTTCCCAGCGGGTGGGGAGGTTTGGGGGTATCCCTAGTCCTGCCCCCCCCCCCCGGCCATCCTTTCAACATGGCTCTGTTTTTACCCCTAGGGAGTGCTCCTCCCTCCGTTGTTTGTGACTCTTTACAATCCTTTAACCGGCAGATCTTCCCCACAGCCAATCACCCCCCCTTTGGAAAATCTGCCCGGCTCTCCCCTACTCTGCTTTAAAAGCACGCCCCCTAAAACCTCCAGGCCATGGCCCCATGGGACCCTCCCCTAAGCCTTGCCCAGGGATCCCAAAGGCTACTGTACAGCAAACAACACATCTCACACACACACACACACCCTCCCCCGCCCCAGGAAGCAGCAATGGTCCTCTCTGGGAGGGGTAGGGAGAAAACAAGGAGGATTAACTAGCACGCAGGATACCAAAGTCAGATTTAGAACTCAAGACTCCCTCATGTCCATCATACTACACCTTGACCCACCTTGTCACTTGCTGCCACACATTCCATGTACACCCTACAGCCCTGCTATGGTATTATTTCCTCCCTTTTCCCCTTAGCTGCTCTCAGCTCCCTCCTTTCTTCCAAAGGCTTCATAGGGCTCAGCTGTAGTAGTAGACACCCCTCCCCCACCCCAGAATCCAACCAGCTGTTCACATCAATGAAACAATTACCAGCAAATCTGCTACATTTCTCCACTAGGCTCCCAGACCAAGCCCCCAGCTCTCTTCAGCAGCTCTCTCTTGGTAAAACAGACCTCAGAGCAAAGACCTGGGAGTGGAGGGAGGAGAATCCAGCAGTAATGGGACCCATCTTGTGCCAGCTTTCTGACTCAGCTCATTTGAAATAAGGGCTAGGTAACAAAATACCCAGCTTCGCCCGTGCTGAGCAGAAATACCTGATATGGTGTAGGCAACAGCAAACTGAGAAAGGACCCCACAACTTTTGCTTATATTCATCTACCTAGCAAGAGAGCTTCACTGCAAACTGTAATTACTCGCAAGCCACCATCCCCAGCCTCCGTCTGTTCTTCACACTCCCAGGTGCTACAGAGGAATTCGTAAGCTCTGCCAATGCTGGGATGCAAACCATCCTAGGGGCAGCTGTGCCAAGGTTCAGATGACAGGGCAGAGGGGGTACAACCTGCATTTTGCACATTTCACTCTTTCGTGCCTCAGTTCCCTGTGACCCCATGCAAACGTGGCCACCCCTGTGTGGGGAAGAAGGTGGCAGGACATGTTAAAGTAAAACAGTCAGCAGTCTTCCCCCAGCTGCAAGATCCAACCCCGAATCTCACTACAAACAGAGTCCAGCTCTCACAGCTGAGCTCCCCGCCTGAATGTCACACAGCAGAGTCCTGTTCCTGTCCCTGAGAGCATCAGAGAGGTAGTGAGCTGCTACCCTGAGATAAGCTACACAGAAGATACTTATGGATATGCAGGAGTAGCAAGGAATGCCCAGCAGCCCTGGAGCAACCCCTGGCTAAGTACTCCAGAAATAGCATGGGAGGCCCTGATACATGGACCCATGGAACAGCGATGGCTAGCCATGCAGAAGTTGTGTGGGAGGTTCTGGAATGTGGTGGACACCAGTGGTTAACCACATAGAAGCCGCACAGGAGACCCATGTATGTGGAAGAGCAGGTTGGGGGACCCAGACTTGGATTCTTTCCTGCTCCCCATACAAAAAAAAAATCACTAACCCTTCTGGGCAATATTTGTGCATTTCCTGGACAATATTGGAACCGCTGCAGAGCTCCTAGAGCTATGTCTCCCCTCTTTCTCTTCACAGCTGGATTATTTGCCTCTGCAAAGTCAGTGGCAAAACAACTAACTGGCCTCCTATCGTTCCTGCGTACGTCAGCCCAACACACAGCTGGCCAGCAGCCCCATGCGACCAGCTCTTTCCATTTCGATTGCTCATTATAACTTCTCAGAACCCTGCTACGGGAATAATATTTTCCTACCCGGGCTGCAACTTTGAGGGAGAATGTGGAGGGAAAATGAAAACCAGCATTCTCCCAAAACAACAGGAGAGTAGGAGCCGGGGATTGAAGAATGATGCAGCAGCGTATTGTGAGATTCAAAATACAATCACAAGGGCTGGCAACACTAAGATTTACCCTCCCCGTGCAAAGTTGGAACCAGTTACACCTCCCTCTGCAAGTAGCCAATCTACTGCCCACTCATGGAGTCCCACAAAGGAAAATACCTCTATAATAAATATGCAACACTGTCTTCCCTTCCTATTCCATTCCCGTCTCTTCTTTTCCTAGTAGGGTGACCAGATAGCAAATGTAAAAAATCAGGACAGTGGGTGGGGGGTAATAGAAGCCCATAGAAGAAAAAAACACAAAATCGGGACTGTCCCTATAAAATCGGGACATCTGGTCACCCTACTTCCTAGGCCCTGTCTGTCGCAGGGATGTAGCTACAGTGCTGCAAGCCCCAGGGCAGATGGGAGATCGTTGCACTGGTGTATTTCCTTCCTGTCCCACCTTTCTCTCCCAGACGGGCGCTGCTAGCCACTAGGGGTCACTGCGCCCATGGGCCGGCGCTCGCTCTGTGGGGCCAGCCCTGTCTCCGCCCCTGGTTCGCGTCACGGGTCGCGCCCCGGCTTCCTGTCCTACCTTCGACCCCGAGGAGCGCAGG
This sequence comes from Dermatemys mawii, assembly GCA_007922305.1. Classification (NCBI taxonomy): domain Eukaryota; kingdom Metazoa; phylum Chordata; order Testudines; family Dermatemydidae; genus Dermatemys; species Dermatemys mawii. The sequence continues at coordinate 11,895,600 of ML677379.1, read as the reverse complement.
GCTTTGGGGAGACGCTCCTCGCCTCTCGGCAGGTATCGCCCCCCCGCGCGCGCTGCTGGGGATGGGCTTGGGGCAGCCGCGCTCGGACACTTCCTGGCCGCCCCAGGACTCACCACCGCCGGGGTAGAGTCCAGGATCTGGGGGTCCGTCTGGCTCTGAGCGCCGCGGCCATTAGACCAGCACCCTGGCTCAGACAGAGGCCAGAACCAGCTGCTTCAAATCCCTCCCCCTGGGGCCAAACCCCGCAGCGTTAGCCAGGGGGCACCCCGCCCTCTGGGGCCAAAACCCCCTGCAGTGTTAGCGAGGGCACCCTGCCCCTTGGGCTCAGGAGGGTTCGTTAAAACCCTCTCGCTAATGGCACAAGTGATCTCACTGTCACTGTACATGTCTGTGAAGCCCTCCTGGGCTTCTGGCCCCAGGGAGATCCTGGGGCAGGGAGTTCCACCAGTGAACAGGGTACTACCTTCTAAGTTTTGCCATCCATCAGCTGTTAATATTCTAACTTGTCAGTTTGACTGAAATCCCGCTGATTGCAGTGTTGTGGAAGGATGAACAAGGCCCTCACTTACTTTCATTTGCCAACTGGTGTAGGGGTCAGATAACTAAGTAAATAGGGTCCTTGTGCCTAGATCAGTGACTGTGCCCAGAGTCCATTCTGGGGGGGCACAGGGCTCAGCCCAGATTCCCCTCTCTTTCAGGACTGCTGGAAAGCACGAGCAGGGAGGCCATGGCCGCTCCGCAAGTGACTGTGGGCACCATCACGGTGGATGGACAAACCCTGTTCTACCGGCAGGCCATCCCGGCCCAGCAGGCCCCCCGGCTGGCTGTCCTGCTTCTCCATGGCATTCGCTTTTCATCCGAGACCTGGCTCAACCTGCAGACGCTGTCTAAGCTGGCGGATGCTGGCTACCGCGCTGTGGCCATCGATCTGCCAGGTACAGCTACTCACCCACTGCGGGATTCCCTTCAAAGCACACAGCCCCATGGGTAGGGCTGGGCAGGAGAACAGCCCTCAGGTGCCAGGGTGGCATAAGGTCCTAGGGCAGGGAATGTCCTATCAGAAGCACTAATGCTGTGCATGGCTCTAGCACCTTCCCCTGAGAGCTTTCACGAGCATTCCTTACACCCGTAACTCCCCTCTGACACGGGATCAGATGGGGAAACTGAGGCACAGAGAGGTTTCATGCCTGACCCATACACATACCAGGAGTCAACAACATAACTGAGAATAGAACCCAGGCGTTCTGACTCAAGTCCCTCCCTTTAACTAGCAGACATCGTCCTCTCCTGGCCTGTGGAGCAGAACCCAGGTGTCCTGGCTCCGAGTCCCCGCCATAGCTCCCTGCCCCTCTCCTGAGTAATACCGCCAGTGAAAGCTGAGGAACGACCCTATTGTGACACTGGGTGCCAGACTGTCATCATCTCCCTGCCCGCCTCTATACTGTTTTTGTCTGTCTGGGGACCAGGGCTGATGGGGGAGGGAGAATCTGCCCCCTCCCCTGCAATATCTGTAACTGGGGTGAAATGGGGAGGGGTAGGGCCCCCGTGAACGTGATGCATTAGGACTGCAGATTTCTCGCGAGGGGCCTGCCAGCAACATCCATAACACAGAGGGGTTTTGTCTCACGTGGTCCAGGTTTCGGCCTTTCCAAGGAGGCGACAGCGCCGGCCCCTGTCGGGCAGCCTGCCCCGGGGGGTTTCCTGAAGGCTGTCTGTGAGGCCCTGCAGCTGGGCCAGGCGGTTGTGATCAGCCCATCCCTCAGTGGGATGTACTCGCTCCCGTTCCTCTTCCAGCACAGCCAGCTGGTCCAGGCCTACGTGCCGGTGGCGCCCATCTGTACCGAGAAGTTCCCCGCCATGCAGTACGCCAACGTCAAGGTACAGCCCTTGGGCTGGCAGGGAAGGGGCAAGTCTCCTTCGCTGGGGACAGACAACACTAGGCTGGGGGATGGGGTGGAAGAGCTAAGGCACTGGGCAGCCACCGGGAAGTGGGTGAAGGGAGTCGAGCTTGCAGGCGTGTGCAGAGCCGGCCTGCAGCAGTGGGGGGAACCGGAGAATCCCAGTCCAAGCCCCCACTGAAGGGAATGTCCAGCGGTGATACTCAAGTTCCATCGGGGCAAAGCACTCCGTGTACCATGAGGCGGCCTCTTCCTGCTCAGGGACGGAGACAGGCACCTGTAGCCTGGCCTTACGACTCAAGGCACTCAAGGCCTAGGTGCTGGCCTGCAGAGTTACGCTTGGCCACATCCCTTCCTGGTGCAATCCCACCTCACACAGTGACCTGGGCCCTTTGACCTGGGCCCTTCCGCTAGCTGGCAGAGCCGTGGGAGAAACTGCATTTCCCAGGCCCCTTTCACCACCTCCCCCACCCCGTGCCCACTGATCCTTCCCGTTTGCCCTTGTTCTAATGCTCCAACCCCCCCCAGTTTCCAACTATTCCCACCCCCATTAATTTTTTTAAATCAACCTGCTGGAGAATAATGTTTCTTCTTTCTCCCCCAGCGTGGAACCTGTATCCCCTCCTCCTAAAATAACCCTGCTGTGAGGGCCGTCCTCGGTCCCTGCACCAGTGCTCCGGGGATAGGGTTTGAATTCTGCAGGGCTAAAAACGGGAGCCTGAGCCCACTGGCAATGGGTCGCTCCCAGCACCCCCCTGGGAAACCCAGTCCTTGCGTGCGGCTCTGGGACGTGCGGGGCTGGGAGGGACGTTTTTACGCACAGAGAGGGCGTTTTAGAGGCTGGTTTTCAGTGTATTAGTCTGAATGTTTCTGTTCTCTCGGGCTCCGTGCAGTGGGATCCTAAGCAGCATCCAGGCAGGCGGAGGGGCATCAAAGTGACAATGCTATCTTTACGTCTCTCCTGCGTCTTTATCCTGGGCTAGCTGGCAACTGGGCCAGTGCCCAGGAGAGCAGAGCAGGGCTGCTCTGCCAACAGCCTCTCAGGGCAGTTCTGGCACTGGAGATTGAGCGCCGGGACCGTCCTTTTCATCCCCTTCGCCAAGAGCCACGACGGTGGAATAGTTGTCACGGCAACCCTCCATGGCTAGAGGATTCCCGGCCCTGTGGGAATTCCCTGGGTCACATACCCTATGGTTATGGCCCATTTGCACCAGTCTGGGGGCTGGGCATGCGGTCGAAGGAATACAACAAATAGTCCCAAGAAAATGTCCCCTATTCCTTTAGATTTAAAATATCACATGACCCTGGCCCAGGCTCCAAGCCTTTGAACCTTTGCCAATCCTTGCTTTTAGCCTCCGGTTCTATCCCCCTCCAACACACACCTTGGTTTTTAGCTTCCTGATTTGCCATTTTTCCCATCTCCGCTGACTCTGGACAGCAGCCCCCTACGGTTCCAGCCCCCTGTCTCCAGCGGTGGTCTGAGTCCTGGGGGGCAGCAGATGCCCTGATTTCAATGAGAGTGGAACATCCAACTATCTTTGAGGAGCTGAGCCCTAGGACAGGATCATTTCCAACAACTCAACTTGAGGGGAAATTCCCAGACCCACAAGGTGCATGCAGCAATGCCCAGGACCAGTGATACACTCTCTCAGAGCTGCCAGGCTCTAGCTTTGCTGATCAAAGCGAGCAGCATGCCCGTACCCGCTGTCTGAGCTCTTGTGCCTTCTGTTCCCACCCGCCAGACCCCCACGCTGATCGTGTATGGGGACCAGGACACCCAGCTGGGGGAGATAAGCCTGAACAACCTCAAGAACCTGCCCAATCACAAGGTGCTGCTGCTGAAAGGGGCAGGACATGCCTGTTACCTGGACAAGCCGGAGGAGTGGCACCTGGGCCTGCTGGACTTCCTGAAGAGCCTGGAGTGACAAACAGCCTTTCTTCTCCCCCAGCGCGCGCGCTCCGTCAGGCACATGGCTGGCTCTTTGATGCACACCTCCTGTGGAGGACATGGGGACCACAGCTTCTCTCTCCCACTTGGGTGGGCACTTAATCATAGAATCTCAGGGTTGGAAGGGACCTCAGGACATCACTAGTCCAACCCCCTGCTTAAAGCAGGACCAATCCCACTGTCCCTGACAGATTTCTGCCCCAGATCCATAAATGGCCCCCTCAGGGATCGAGCTCACAACCCTGGGTTTAGCAGGCCAAAGCTCAAACCACTGAGCTGTCCGTCCTTGGCAATTTCAGACACAGCATGCTGGGGGGTTAGCAAAGGGCAGCCAGAGGCACCACCCCCCTCCGGCAGCCGGGCGCTTGCTCCTTTTCAAAATGAGTGGAATCGAAAGGTCTGTAGCAGCTGATTGGTCACTAGCATGGGGTGAGATGGGTGGTACTGAGGGCAGGTTCCAGTTCAAGCCCATCCTGCCAGTCCTTGCTCCACAGCTCTGCCAATGCAACTCCAGCCCTGCCCCCACAAAGCTCTGCCAATGCCTCCTGGCTCCTGCAATTCCAGCCCAACTACACACCTCAATACTGACATGTAGTCCGCCCCTTCCCACCACCACCACCAGCTACTTCAGCCTTACCCCAGCCCCACTGATGTGCCTTAATTCTGCTGTGAGCCTCACCAGAGCACATGCTGACACCCTCCCACCAGCACCCCTTGGCTTGTGAGGAGCGACCCACCCGCCGGGAGCCAAACTTGCTGCCAGCCTGGGATCATCCAGGGATCTTCCTCCAGAACCCCAAACTCTGTGGTGCCAGCCCCTAATCCTTTCCAAGCAAATAAACCTCAGATCTGGGCCTGTATCTCCATGCAGCTTTCCTCCCTTGCGCCATCTCCTCCTCCCCACAGGGCACTGACACCTGGCCCCCTCTCCCAGGAAGCCCATGGCAGTCATGAAGCAGGTTGTACATGGAGAGGACTCAAATTCCAGCAAGAGCAGACAGAGGGAGTTGGGTTTCCAGCATGCTGGGGCAGAACAGTCATAGAATCTCAGGGTTGGAAGGGACCTCAGGAGATCATCAAAGCAGGACCAATCCCCAATTTAATCATCCAACATATTTTTGCCCCATATCCCTAAATGGCCCCCTCGAGGATTGAACTCACAACCCTGCATTTAGCAGGCCAATGCTCAAACCACTGAGCTATCCTCCCCCCACAGTTCTTAGGATGAGCTGCTGGAAGGGTGCAGGGCAGTTTGATTATTCCAGAGGCAGCGGGTCACATGGCTCAAGTAAGAGACCGGTGGTCAGGACTCCTGGGTTCCATTCCCAGCCCTGGAAAAGAGCATTGTCTAGGGGGTAGACCAGGAGCCTGAGTTCGATGTCCAAGCTCTAGGAAGGAAGCGTGTCTAGTGGCTGTTGCCAAAGGCTGGGACTCAGAACTCCTATTTCCCGACCTGCAAGCAAAGACTAGTTTCTACAGTGGCCAGAGCCTGCAAGATGGCGTCAATTCCCTCTCCAGCACTGGTTCTCTACAGGGAGGAGGGGGTCCCCGAAAGACAGTCTCTCTTGCGAAGAGATCCTCAGAAGAATGTAGCAGGAGGAGCACTGCTCCGTGGGATAAACATACAGCCCTCGGGAAGCATGATCCAGGGCTGGGCCCGGCAAGATTAGCACCACACCCCGATCTTTTCCTGGGAATCCCCTGCCCCCAGCAGCAACAGCGGCCTCTGAGGTCCACATCCTTTTGCATCAGCCCTGCTCCTACAGGACCCGCTCTCCCATCAGCCCCGGATGATGGAGCTGGTTGATCTAGTTCACCCCGGCTCAAGAGGAACATGGCACGTGACCTCTCCCCCAGTCCCGCAGTAACAATACAAATAGCTTCTTTTAAATGCCCGGCGGATTACCAAGTGAGGGGCTGAGCTGAACAGATGGGGCACAGGCTAAAGCCGCCAGCCACATGGCTGCTCCAGAGCCACCTGGCCTGGTTCCTTAGCACTCAGCCCAGACAGCCGGAGGAGGGCTCTGCCGCTCGGCTCGCACCCTGAATGGCTGAGGAGGAGGAGGAGGGATAATGCTGAGCTTCATCCTCTTAGGGCCTGTGGGGGATTTGCTCCCAGCTCAGCCAGGCCGGCCGTGGGCCAGTCCATGGGCGTCCGTCATGACCATGTGGCCACCAAGCCCTGGGATGGAGAGGCTGGGGGAAGGGCCACGAGCTTTGCGAGTCTCCGGGCTTGAAGCACCATGGCACTAAAGCACATCCAGCCCTGGGAGAGCAGTGGCTGTGCCATGGCCCCAAGAGACAGGAGCTGGGAGGCCTCCATCTGCTTCTAGGGGAGGTTGTCCACTTCGTTCTTGCTGGCCAAGGACCGAGTGGGCCACAGAGATTAAATGCATCTTCCCACCCTTAGAGGATGCTCTCAAGAGCAAGGTCTGCCCCTGCACTGGGGTTGCTAGCAGACTGCTCATCCAGCACCTTTTGCCCATGCGAATGTCCCCAGCACTGTTGGAGGAGAGAAGACGCTGCCCCAGCCAGCGTGGTTCCCGGAGCTACAGTGTAAGCAGTCAGGGCAAGCCCAGCTGGAAGGGCCAGACACCTCCAACACTCAGCAAGTAATATTTCTAGTATCCCAGTAATGCCCCGCGACCCCCACTGGGGATCAGGCCTGGGGGGTGCTGCAAAGAGGAGCTCCCATGTAGACCTGAGCAAGGAGGGGTTTGGTTTGTTGGGGGGTGAACCTCCATTAAAGGCCCAACCCCGACATCCCATTTCCATCTGGAGCCTTTTAAAATGATTTTGGATGCTTTTAAAGTAAAGGCAAGGCAGGGAAGGGTGTTGCCCCTTTAAGGCTGCACAGAGGGGAGCGGGTGAGACCCGGTGGCACAGGGCTGGCAGACTTGCTTACAGCCCCTGTGTGAGCTGGCCCGAGCCGTGGCCTCTTCTGCCCGGGATGAACTTGGCGCATGTCTCGTCTCTCTCTGCCCAACACCCGTGGCCGTGGCGTCACGAGGCACCTCCATCCAGCCTTGCAAGCAGCAATCCTATCGTCGTGGTCTTGGCCTTGCTGTTTCCAGGGCAGCCAGGAGAGATGGGCCTGCAGATCCCAAGGGTTACAGGGTTAAAATGCCTCTGGAGCCAGTTCCTGGGGGTGGCCCAGATCTGCTGGCTGTTACCGAGAGGGATGGGCCTGTGCCTCCACAGCCGCCTTTCAGAACAGCCCTGCCCCACTGCAGAAGGAGGAGGAGTCCTTGCACCCCCAATGCACACACAGTCCAGCCCCAAGCTGGCCCCAGCTCTGTGTAGTCCAGGACAGTGCAATGCTCTGGTGCATTTGGATTCAGAAGGGCCTGGCACACAGATCTCTGGCCCTCCCCATGTGGGAGCTGGCAGGGGCACAGCTACTCCTTTGGAGCAGTTGTTGCTCCTGTGTATTGCACTTACATTCTGCTCTCTGTGTTGTTGTGAGCCCCGTGCCTTGCGTTCCTGCATCCAACAGCCGCTCCAATTACCAGGGAGCATTTGTAGGCTCTCCTCTCGGGAGTGTCGTGTTCCCAGCGCAGCGTGTCCTGCTAGCTTGCAGCAAGGATGGAGAGCTTTGTCCAACACTACACGATCATAGAATCATAGAATTTCAGGGTTGGAAAGGACCTCAGGAGATCATCTAGTCCAACCCCCTGCTCAAAGCAGGACTAATTCTCAACTAAGTCATCACAGCCAGGGCTTTGTCAAACCTGACCTTAAAAACCTCTAAGGAAAGAGATTCCAACACCTCCCTAGGTAACCCATTCCAATGCTTCACCACCCTCTTAGTGAAAAAGTTTTTCCTAATATCCAACGTAAACTTCCCCCACTGCAACTTGAGATTATTACTCCTTGTTCTGTCATCTGGTACCACTGAGAACAGTCTAGATCCATCCTCTTTGGAACCCCCTTTCAGGTAGTTGAAAGCAGCTATCAAATCCCCCCACATTCTTCTCTTCTGTAGACTAAAACAATCCCAGTTCCCTCAGCCTCTCCTCGTAAGTCATGTGCCCCAGGCTCCTAATCATTTTTGTTGCCCTCTGCTGGACTCTTTCCAATTTTTCCACATTCTTCTTCTAGTGTGGGCCCCAAAACTGGACACAGTGCTCCAGATGAGGCCTCACCAATACCAAATAGAGGGAAATGATCACATCCCTTGATCTGCTGGCAGTGCCCCTACTTATACAACTCAAAATGCCATTAGCCTTCTTGGCAACAAGGGCACTGTTCACTCATATCCAGTTTCTCATCCACTGTAACCCCTAGGTTCTTTTCTGCAGAACTGCTGCCTAGTCATTCGGTCCCTGGTCTGTAGCAGTGCCTGGGATTCTTCCGTCCTAAGTGCAGGACTTTGCACTTGTCCTTATTGAACCTCATCAGATTTCTTTTGGCCACATCCTCCAATTTGTCTAGGGCCCTCTGTATCCTATCCCTACCCTTCAGCGTATCTACCACTCCTCCCAGTTTAGTGTCATCTGCAAACTTGCTGAGGGTGCAGTCCACGCCATCCTCCAGATCATTAATGAAGATATTGAACAAAATCAGCCCCAGGACCGACCCTTGGGGCACTCCGCTTGATATTGGCTGCCAACTAGATATGGAGCCATTGATCACTACCTGTTGAGCCTGACAATGTAGCCAGCTTTCTATCCACCTTATGGTCCATTCATCCAGCCCATACTTCTTTAACTTGCTGGCAAGAATACTGTGGGAGACAGTATCAAAAGCTTTGCTAAAGTCAAGGAATAACACGTCCACTGCATTCCCCTCAACCACAGAGCCAGTTATCTCATCATAGAAGGCAATTACATCAGTCAGACATAATTTGCCTTGGTGAATCCATGCTGACTGTTCCTGATCACTTTCCTCTCCTCTAAGTGCTTCAGAATTGATTCTTTGAGGACCTGCTCCACGATTTTTCCAGGGACTGAGGTGAGGCTGACTGGCCTGTAGTTCCTTGGATCCTCTTTCTTTCCTTTTTTAAAGATGGGCACTACACTAGCCTTTTTCCAGTCATCCGGGACCTCCTCCGATCGCCCTGAGTTTTCAAAGATAATGGCCAATGGCTCTGCAGTCACATCCGCCAACTCCTTTAGCACCCTTGGATGCGCATCCAGCCCCAAGGACTTGTGCTCATCCAGCTTTTTTAAATAGTCCTGAACCACTTCTCTCTCCACAGAGGGCTGGTCACTTCCTCCCCATACTGTGCTTCACAGTGCAGTAGTCTGGGAGCTGACCTTGTTTGTGAAGACAGAGGCAAAAAAAACATTGAGTACATTAGCTTTTTCCACATCCTCTGTCACTAGATTGCCTCTCTCATTCAGTAAGGGCCCACACTTTCCTTGACTTTCTTCTTGTTGCTAACATACCTGAAGAAATCCTTCTTGTTACTCTTAACATCTCTTGCTAACTGCAACTCGAAGTGTGATTTGACCTTCCTGATTTCACTCCTGCATGCCTGAGCAATATTTTTATATTCCCCTCTGGTCATTTGTCCAATCTTCCACTTCTTGTAAGCTTCTTTTTTGCATTTAAGATCAGCAAGGATTTCACTGTTAAGCCAAGCTGGTCACCTGCCGTATTTACTGTTCTTTCTACACATCGGGATGATTTGTTCCTGCAACCTCAACAAAATACAGTCAGCTCTCCTGGACTCCTTTCCCCTTTATGTTATTCTCCCAGGGGATCCTGCCCATCAGTTCCCTGAGGGAGTCAAAGTCTGCTTTTCTGAAGTTCAGGGTCCATATTCTACTGCTCTCCTTTCTTCCCTGTGCCAGGATCCTGAACTCGACCATCTCATGGTCACTGCCTCCCAGGTTCCCATCCACTTGGGAGTTCCCAGTGAGATTTAAAAATGGGGGCAGCAAAAGAGAAGGCATTGGAGGAGGTGTGAGGGCAAAGGCAAAGGCAAAGGCAGCCACTCAAGCTAATGGTGGTCAGAATCAACATGGCGGATGGGCCCCAAGCACAGTTCAAACAGGGACCCTGTTGCAGAGCTGAGACTAGCGCAGCGGGGGCTCCGTGCCCCTCACGAGCAGCGAGGCCGTGGGCACAGCGCGGAGGCAGTCGCTAACATGGTGAAATCCTTGCCCTAGAAAGTTAACAGCAGTTTTGCCATTGACATAAGTGAGGCCGGCTCACCCCATCTTCCCCCGGCTCCCCGATTCCTCTAGCTCAGGCAGAAGAGCCTAGATCCAAAGGCCCCACATTCAATCCCTGCAGGTGCCCTGATCACGGCACTCGCTGAACTGCATTTGAAACATACAAACCTTGCAAAAACCAGCCACCAGCTATCAAAGTATGGAGCCAACTCTACACACCAGCAGGGATCACATCCGGTCAGTACTCAGCACGTCCTGTTGGGTATTACCTGTACCTGTGCCAACCACCGGGAGATCACTTTCCAAATCACCCCACCCGAGCACAGGACAGCCCATCACCTCCCATCATTCCTTTGCCCAATGACAAAAACCCAATTGGCCAGATCCTCAACTGGGGTGAATCCATGGAGCTTTCAGCAGTAACCGTGTCCATGTCAGAGCCCTATGTCCTCCTGTTCCTGGCCCTTCTTCCACACCGTCCTCTTCACTGGAGGGTGACAACTCATCGCTGCCCGCCATCCGCTGAGCACTGGAGGCAGCGACGCTGTGCAGCATCCATGTTCCCTGAGCTCCAGCCGTGGGGGAAGATGGTGGTGGTCCTTTGCTATAATGCAGGGAGTGAAAGCCCATCTTCACAGCCCCAGTACCGTCTCCATCCCAGCCAGGACTCCTCTGAGCCTCATTCCATCATTGCTCTGCCTCGGGCTGGGGAGACCAAATGGGAAGGACGTGTAACCAAGAAGGGCCCAACCATCATCCCTGGCAGAGGCTGAAATACAAGCGCGTTGAAACGAAACAGGGCAGAGAGCCACATTCAAATGCAAAAGCAAGAGCCAATAGCAGCACCTGGGAAATACAGGGCCACTGGGACATTACCCCTAGCCTGGCCCTTCACAAGGAAAACCCAACCAAAGCCACCACTGCCACCTCTCTGGAAGAGGCGCCCATTTTATGAGGCTCGCATCCAAGGACACGCTGCCTGCCATGGCCCCAGCAGGTGGGGGGCACACGGGCAGGACCATCCCACCATGGCATCTGGACACATTGGAAAGGCAACACCTGGACAGGCTGAAAACCCCCAACCGAACCATGCAGGAAGTCCTCCAAGCCCGGCCTGATCCCTAGCCCTGCTGCACCAGCTAGGTGATTGGTGGAAGAAGTTGGGCCTGTTTTGCTAAGATGCCAAGACTGTGTTGCCAGCAAACTAATGCGACAGCCAGGAAACCAGAACCGTTCAGCAGAGCCACGTGGCAGCTTGGGAGCAGCTGCTGTCTGGAAGACGCGACGGGATCAGCTCGCGGGGAGCTGTGTCTGCACCAGCCACTAAGTGGTCATGCCACGTGACAGCACCGACAGCCAGGCTCTGAAGGGCTGGTATTTAGGCTCCTAACTCCCTTTGTGGCAGTGAAAGTTAGGAGCCTAAATACCTTTGTGGGTCTGAGCCTGGGGGGCTGCAGAGCCGCAGGGTTACAGTGGTGGGTCGCATCTCATGACAGGCTCATGACATCGTGGGACCCTTTCCAGTCTCCACTGCAAGCCCTCAAGAGCTCCAGCAATGCCATTGCCTATTGTCTCCGGGTGTCTAATGTAGAGGGGGAGGCTCCGGGATCTGAGCTGCGCCTGGGCATCAAAGCCCCCTTCCTTTGAGAGCTGCGGGTGGCCAGAGAATTGCCAAGCATGTCTGTAGGGCCTCTCCCTCTAAGCCCATTAATGCTGCTTTGACTCTACGGACCACGGGATCCACTCTATCTCTTGGCGACCCATCCATCACAGCCTGGTGAATGGCCACTGGGCCCCGTGGATCACGTCACACAGGCCCGACCTGGCCAGTAGCAACCTGCATGGACCCTTCAGAACTCCTAGGCCTGTGCAGTGCAGGATGCGATCCAGCTCCTCACCTATCCAAGGCCCTCATCCCTAGAATTCCCCTTCACCTGGGCTAGCAACAGCAGGCACCCCAGGGTTGATGGTTGGGTTGCACAAGAGCTACCTGCTCTGTGACAGGCAGTGAGGAGGGGAGAGAGCGATGGAAAGGGCAGAGCCCTCTGTGGGTCAAAGACCCCATGCCGGGCCCGCTGGCGGTGTCCTTGAGGCTGGGCCGGCCGCGCCGGCCGCTTGGTTACCAGGAAAGAATGCAATTACAAAGGGCGAGCATATGCCAGCGGAGGGGGGCCGGTGGGGGTGGGGGATGGAATGTCCCTGTCCTTGGCAGATGGCCTTACCCAGTATGCATTGTTCCTTTTAGTGTCTCCTTTATCCGCTGTAATTGGATCCTAGAGGGAGGGATGGAGGCTGGGCGGGATGTGGGGGGGAGGGGGAATATTCCCGAGCCTCTGGCCTGTGCCTCGCCTGTCAAGCATTTCATTGTTCTTGGCTGATGTCACTCCCAGTTGTTACCAGCGCCTCTCCGGGTGACAATGTGAGACTAAGAGGCGCAGCCAGCCCCGGGACAGAAGGAAAAGGTAAGCAAATGGGGGAGATCTGTAACTCGGGGGGTGCCAGCACGGTCAAGAGGGAGCCCCAGTGGTGGCACTGCAGCAGAGGCAGGATGCAAGGTGTTACTGACTGAGAGAACAAGGGAGCTATGCAGTCTGCCTGGGGTGGGGGTGAAGTAGTGACCGGGCAATGGAACGGGGTGTGTGGGGGGGGGGGGACGTGCCAGCCCCAACACCTGCTCCTTGAGGTGAACACAAGGCGACTTTGCTTTGCACGCCCCATGGCTCGCTGAGCGGGACACCATGTTCCAGCCCCGTGACGCGGGGATTCGAGGGGAGAAAGAGCGAAAGTTTTCCTCTGCTCGGAGCCATGTGTTTCCCTGGCAAGAAGCTCCAAAGCCGCCTCTGGGAGAAGGGAGCTGCTCCCAGAAACCAGTCGGAGGGGTCTGAGGACGCCTCCAAGTTACTGCCCTGCCGTGTCTTAGTTGGAGGTGAGACGTCAGGGAGCGTATAAGGTGCCAGAGGGCCAGTTCCCGATCCAAGTGGCAGGTACCCAGCCCCCAGGGGCACTTGCAGACTCACATGCCAGGAAGCAACGGGTCTCCAGAGGACCTTTGTGTCTCAGCACAGATTTGTTCCCCTTGCCAGGGGCTGCACAGGGCTCAGCGCGGGGATTATTTTAGTGTCCAAGCAAGGAAGGGGCTGGCTGCCGCCGGACACAGCGCTCTAGGCATTCGGAAAGCTTCCCTCTCGCACAGCTCTGCCAATGCTCCTCGGTCCTGACACGCTCCCCCTGCGCCTCCTTTCCCAGCACCCCGCTCCAGCTCAGCAGGACCCAAGTTCTGCTCCACTGCTCAGACCTGCCCCCAGCTCCTGGGGTCAATCCAGCTCTGGGTCCCCCCTACCCAGCTCAACGGTGCCTCAGTCCTGTCTCCTCACCATCTGTGGCCCCAAATCTGACGTCACTGCATCTCCTGTTCCTTTGGGCCTGAGCCCTCCCCATAGCTCTGCCAGTGCCCCTCCCATTCCCTTCCACCCCCTGAGCTGGGCTCATCACTGTGCTGAATCAATGAGGACAGAGATCAGGGGAGTCAGAAATGAGGCCGTCCAATTCGTTCCACTGGTGACTCAGCCCTGGCCTCCCGCGGGGAAGCCCGCACGTGCCACCGGCCGCCCCACAGCTGCAGATTGCTTTGATTCTTCCAACCTTGCTCCATCCTTTGTTCCCATTAGCCACCCAAATGCCATTCGCCACCGGGCATTGCCGGGCACCTTGCTCACCCTGACCCGAGCACTACTCACATGACATAAAATAATAATAATAATATGCATAGCACTGGACTGTGCCAAGCAGTCTGGGCCCACCAGGGAGATGCCATGTCTAACAGGACACTCCTATCCATAGTTGGGCCAAAATAAATAAATCTCAGCTATATAAAACTCCCTCTGGATGGTTCACAGAGCCATATTATGGTGTATCTCCATGGAAGTCAATGAGGCAAATATGGCCCATGTGTCCATTTGGCTGGCACAAAGGGAGGGATGCAGAAGCAAAGAGTAGCCCTTGAACCCCTCCATTTTCCAGGGGAGGTTTCCTGTTGAGCAAGACGAGCCACCACGGATGGGCCGGCTCGATTGGTTTGCCCAGCTGTGAGTGAGAAGGGTTAATAAGGACACCAAAGGTTGATGCCACATTCTTCCTGTATCTTGGGAACCCCGGGCTCAAAGGCCCTCAGATTTGGACAACCGACCCTACCCCACATCTCCACGAGGCACATAGATTTTCAAGACAATCTGAGTTAGCACAAAGATTTTAGGGCACTTAGAAAAAAAATCAGCTGGTAAACAGGAAGTCCGTCCTAACCTTAAGTAGAGTGGAGGAGCTACCACCCCAGTCTAATATTATTGGCCAAAGGGGTGTGTAAGGGGATGGGTCCCAGAGACGGCGGAGATAGAACATCACTGCCATCAGCTGAGCTTTGCATGGCACGGGCGCATCCCAAGCAGTGACTTCATCCTTTCCCTGCCATGGACCTGACAAACTGGGGAAATCTCTGGCAAGTTTTACCCTCCCTCATTTCTGCTCTATATGAGCCTTCCAGGACCAGACCTTTCCCTCTACCCCCACACCCCAACTAGAACCCAGGTCCTGCAGAGAACCCCCTGGCCCTTAATCTCAAGACAGGACTTTCCAAGGGACACCCCCCCCACACACTATGTGACATCTTCCCAGGAGACTCCCCATCAGCTCCAGTGGGACGCTCCATGGCCATTCCCCTCTCCCAGCACCAGTGGAACTTTCCTCCCCATCCCCTTTCCAGGTGTGGGGGACACTCCCAAGACCCCCTCCTGACCTCTCCTTCCCAGCAGACTCTCTCAGCCCTGAGCTGCCTGAATTCCCCTCTGGGCACAAACATTTGCCCCTTTGTCCTTTGAAAGCCTCATATCCTCCAGCCCTCCTCATCCGTGTCATAAGGGAAGCAGGGACAGGCCTTCAGAGTGTCTGTTAAAGTCGTCCTGCGAATGACCCCCCACTCCTCCTCACCGGGCTGGGAACACATGGGGAATTGTTCTCGGACCCCAGGATGAGAGCACCCTCCTTCCTGTGAAAGCTGGGGGCGGGACGGGGAGGGCTAAAGAGGAAGCTACCCACACACACAAACTTTCACTGCAGCTGGGGAGCTCTGCCTTACCCTGTGTGTGCTGGAGAACTGGGGGGCCTCAGAGAGGGTTAGGGGCACAGAGACTTGGTGTTGTGTCTACACTGCATCACCACTGAGGGCTTCCCCAATCGGCACTTCCTGGGGGCAATGGCGAAATTAAAACTCGGATCCTCGGGACAAAACGCACTGCTGCCGGTCCTAAGAAAAGCCCTGTACCCAGATGGTCAGTGACAGGCCTGATTTCTCTATGCTGGCTATTAGGACGCCGATTATCCCAGTTCAGTTTAGGGGTGCACAAATCGTAAGGATTAAATCCCAATGATATAGTGATCTGAGCACAGGACAGGGGGCCCGTGGCTCCCGAGTTCTAATCTTGGCTCTGCCACTGTTGCCTGGGGCCTGCAACATTGTCTATCAGTGCCTCAGATTCTCCATCTAATGTGGGGACAATAGTGACCTATCCCTGGGGAAGCCATGAGGATTGTAAAGCACTTTGCAGAGAAAGGTGGCTCCTTATCATCCCTGCTACCCCAGACTGATGTGCTTGGAGCGGCGGGTCATTATACCTGGTCCAGCCCGGGCAGGGCCTTAGGTGGAAGGGGTGGGGTTGACTCAAGAGAGGCAGAGCGGACATCCAATCAAATGACAGAAGGCCACACGGTCCGGTGCATGCCGAGCACAGTAGCACGTGCGAAGCGCACACAGAGAGCTGCTTCTCCAGCTCGCCTCCGGGCTCCTCCTCTTAGTGGGAAGAATGTGCTGTGCTCAGCTGACTCCCACTGGATCGCAGGGCCCCTGGCGGGCAACCTGCAGGCGATCCTTAGCAAACCCCCTTTGTAGCGGCTCTGCGGGGTGCTGGGAAGGGCGGGACAGAGCTGGGGGGAGTCAAAGGATACTTTAGAGATACCAGGTCACCCCTGTTTTTGCTACTGTGCCCCCCAGGTCCTGACCCTTTAATGAAGGGGTGGGGCGGAGGCGGGAGGGGGCTGGATCTCTCACAAAGGCCTCCTTTCTCCACAGTGTAGATTAGTCATTGCCGTTTGGTACGCAGGAGCAAAGACAAACAGTGAACAAAGACAGATGTGAGTGGCTAGTCTGACATAGTAGAAAACAAGCCGAACAAGATGGAAATGGGGGTACGTAAAACCTCTCAGCCTTTCCTGTGCCATAAAGAACCCAGGAGTGGCATGCTCCCCACCTGTCCCTGGAAATGACAAGGGCCATATTTCAGACACAGGATCCCAAGCACCGGGGCTTCCATGCAATAACGTCCCGCCAGCTGACCCGTGCGGCAGGAATAGTCACACTGCGTTCATCCTCGAACGCAGGGCACTTTGCGAACGCTCACAAAGTTAACTCCCCTAAGGTCTCACTACAGACCAACGTCAGTCTAACTACGTCGCTGAGAGGTGTGAGAAATTCACTCCCCCGAGCGATGCAGTTATACCAACGTTACCCAGGAGCAGCCTCTCCTGCCCGCATAGCCACTGCCTCTTGGGAAGGTGGATTAATGACATCCACGGGAGAAGGTCTCCTAAAACATCTTGCAGCTATAGCAATCTACATGAAGACAAGCCCTGAGTGAGGGGAGCAGCACTTTCTAAGGTGTTCCTCTAGCTCCTGTTACCATCACACCTAACAGCCTTTAAAATATTGCTCCTCAGCAGGGCAGGGAAGTACTATCACCCCATTTCATAGATGGGGAAACTGAGGAACTGAGCCGCTATGTGACTTGCCCAAGGTCACACAGAGCAGGGAACTGAATTCAGGCCTCCTAAGTCACAGGCTATCACCTAACCACGGGGCAGCCATTCTTTCCATAACACTTGTATTACAGATGGGGAAACTGAGGCACAGAGCCTGTCCTTAGCTGCACAGCACGTCAGTAGAAAATTTGGTCACCTGAGCCCTCCGTCCATCCCTTCTTCCTTGCCACAGGAGCATACGGCCGGAAATGCTCTTCTCCTGTGCAGCCAATTGTCCTGCCACTCTACCCGACTGTCTTGGGCAATATACCACATCCGTGGAGGACACAAGTGTACTATCTTGGCAGGCCTGGAGCTGACACGGCCCTCTGCAGAGAGCCTGGAAATGCCCCAGAGCTCAGGATCAGGAGTGGCAGGAAGGCTGCTAAAAGTAAAGCACTTCCCGATGCCCCTGGGTGCAGTAGGCTCCGAACCCTGTGTCCAGCCCACCCCTCCTGCTTCAGGTCTAGCCATCTGCCTCTGCCAGCAGACCCCCAACTCCCGCTCCCAGGGGCTCCCCGGCTTGAGAGCTATAGGGAGTCAGAACTGCCTTAGAGGCTCCTCGCACCATTAGCAGATCCGCTCTGTACCTGTCCCTCAGCAGCAGGACCAGCTCCCCAGGGCTTTAGGGTATGCAAGTGGAGGTCTCCCTCTCTCTCACTCTCCAGTGGGATCATACAAGCTGCAAGAGAAGCGTCTCCCTGCTGGCCCCTGGCTGTCCTCTGACAGTAAGCCGGGTGCTTTGATCAGGGCTCCGAGCTCCACGGGCCAGGCACGGAGCGCTGCCCTGCCAATGGATCAGGCAGCAACAAGAGGCGTGGGCTGCTGATCCTTTTCATCCCATGACCTACTCTCTCACGCCATCTGCTCCCGTCCCAGGGTGCCCATCGCGCCCACTGACTGCGGCAAACCTTGCTTCCCCTTCTCTGTGGAGCTGGGCACCCACCAGAGCAGGGGGACTTCCTCTCCCCTCCCAGCTAGGAGGCAGGAATGCCTCTACAAAACCCAGTGCCTCCTGCAGACAAAACCAAGGGCTGGCTCCCGGCTTACTTTACCCAACCTGAAACAGATCAAGTGAGGAGGGAGGGAGGGATCATCTCGGGGGGCGGGGGAAGGAGGCTCTGATTTGCACCAGGAGGGGGTCTTAGCAGACCCCTTCTGTGGTCGTGCACCAGATGCACTCCGGTGTCACTGCTCTGACTTCCAGGGGAACCCACGTGCCTCCCAAACGCTCTGCTAAGCCAAGGCCCCAGGCATAGATGGGCTCTGCCTCCCATCCCCAGCCTGAGCGGGCAGAACGCACCCAGCTAAGATCCAGAGTAATGGATCCCCAGTGCTAACACTGCTGATTTCGCTGGCCTGACTCTGGATCGGCCCCTGCGTAAGGGGAGCTCAGAGTGGGGCCCAGCTACCAACTGGGGCCACGAGGGGTAACTGGAGTTAGAGGCTGGAGGAGGGTGACTCTCACTCACATGCAGGGGGTTACCCAGATCATCCACTCTGCAGAGGGGCAAGAACTCCCACAGGACCTATGGACAGAAGCCATGAGGGGGTGGGGGTCCCCCAGCAGGGACTGCCCCTTGGGACCAGATGGTGCATCTCACCACTGGTTTCCTAATGGACTTCTGAGAAAAGCGCATGCAAAGTTGCTCCTGGAGTGGCCGGGGGGCACCTGTCCAGCTGCAGAGCTAGGAATTAGCTCCCTTATTTGGGGGGGCGGGGGGAGAGGGGCATCTGGCCAGGGCTGTCCTGGGCTATTGCAAAGTGGGGGGCAGGAGGGTGTGGCCAGGGCGGTCCCATGTACTGCTGGCTTCTGCAGGGGCTGCCGTTGCTGACCCCCCTTTGGTCTCACTGCACCAGTGTTTATCTTACAGCCGCATTTCCCCCACCCCTTACCTGCCCCCGCAGACCCGTATCATGTTATTTCAGGCCCATTGATGGGCTCCTGACCCATGGAAAACCCGTGTCCCTTTACAAACACTAGCCCGTGAGCACATGCTCCGGGCCTGTCCACAGGGGAACTCAGCAGCCAGCGTATACCCGCAGCACGGCCACACCTGCTCAGCAATGCCTGCTGGGGTGTGTGCTTACGCTGGCATCTGTTGCCTTCCTGGGCACTGCTGGCACCGCACTGTGGCACACGCAGCTGCTCCTACCGCCTAACCTGCGCCCCGCCCCCCGGCACTTCTTGCAGGTCCTGAGGTCTCCTAGCCAACCACTGACCTGTCCGAACCCTGGTTGGCTCTAGACTGTAGGCACAATTCAGGAAGGCAAGATGACCTCACCCTCTTCAGCAGCTGCGCCAACCAACCCTGGGCTGCCCGGGGCTCTGTAAGGGGGCAGCCGTTCAGAGCCGCTAGGCCCTGGCAGGAATGCATTGTGGGGCTAGGCTCTTAGTTGCTATACACGGGCCTTGCCCCGTCAAAGCTGGTGCAGCTCCACGGAGAATCCAGCCCCTGGAGTGCTGCCCAGGAAGGGAGCTGAAGAAGAGATCCCCTCCCTCCCCTTAGCACCCCACACGATCAGTGCTGCATGCAAGAGACCTGTCCCCTCTCCCAGCCTGCGTTATCATCCTCTTCAACCAAGCCTGGCCTGCTGGCTCCCAAGCTGAAGTCCATATAAACCCCCCAACCCCCCAAGGCCCTTTGATGAAATAGTTGCCGCCTGGGACAGCTGGTGGAGATCAGAGGAGCGGCTGGACCATGTCTGCATTTACACAGCTGTTGCCTTCTCGCTGGGTAAACTGGTATTTTGTGCCTGGTTTTCTTTAGGATTCACAGAAGTGAATCCAGGGGCTTAACTATTTTGACCCTGGATATTAAACCACCCAAAGTTCCCTCCCCCTTCCCCGAGTACAGCCATGTCAGAGCGGTTCAGAGCAGCGGGACCCAGGTGGGGGCTGGAGCAAGCACCCCAGCTCTCATAGGGGTTTGCATTCCACGGATGCTTCCCCTGAGCTTGGCGAGGACATCACAGATTATTGGCAGTGGTGGTGCTGAGCGCCGAGGAACGGGTAGGGGACTCGGTAAAGGTTGCAGAGGGCAATGCGGGCTTACACATGGGTGAGGGGGATAAACAAATGCCCACGGAAGCCCAGGGATGGGCCCTTGAAGAAAAGCCGACCTCTTGGGGAATCAGTCTCCCCAGAAGGGAGACCGGAACAGGACGGCGAGCTGGCAACAAGGACAGATCTGTCATACAAAGGCAAAGCAAAATACAGTAGGACAGAGACTAAGGGCTCTCTGAGCCACAGTCAGTGGGCAGCATGGGAGGAAAAGTGGGCGGTGCTCTATCTATGCCCCACCCGCAGGTCCAGGCCCCATCCATAAAACCAAGATATAGTCATGAACCCCAGTCCTGCCCACAAGTTAAAACCCAAAACACATCCACACGCTCAGCACCATCCACACACCCAAACTCACTATTAGAAGCCATGCCTACAATTCCAAATCTCAGAACTCTGCCCACAATCCCATACCCTGCCAGACCCAAAATATGCCCATACTCCCAACCCCCATCTACAATCTAGCATCAGATGCTTCTGGCCCAACGCTCAACAGGAACAGTTCACCCTATAGACATGCACCCAGTTGTCGTAATAGTGCCCGGCTACCTTCTCACTGGGATGGGCAGCACAGAACTTGGGTGCAAGGCTGGCTGGCTGCAAACACAGGATCAGGTCACATTTGGGAAGCCCCTGGCCAGTACATTCCATCTGACCCTGGATACACAAACATCTCACCCAGGAAAAGGCAAAATCAGCTGGTTTCCTTTAACAAGGCTGGGGCTGTGTGTTGCTCAGCTGTATTTATTATAGGCATCTCAATAGCACCCATCACCTTAGTGTCTGAGCACTTTTAACATTTAACTCTTGAAATGACAAACAACATTTCCCAAATATAGGGAGCAAAGCCCCACATTGACCATGCAACATTTATCAGGCAGCAATTTTGCCATCAGCCTGAATACAAGGGGTGTGGGCAGGAGCCAGGTCCTAGGTATCTGGGCTTGGCACTCTGGGAGAGCCCAGAACTGTGAGAAACCCAGGGGCTGTTCAGGGAGAGGTGGAAAGGGAAGATCAAAGAGCCTGAGAAGGGACAGAAGGAAGAATCTGTTTGAACAAGGACAGGGAGCAAGAGCTCAGAGCCCAGGGAGCGTGTGGCTGAGGAGAAGGGGGATGTGGAAGGGGGAACTGATGTGTTCTGGGAAGCCCACAGTTTTGGTGGACCCAGCCCTGTTTAGTTTTTAACCACCCCTGTCTCTGCCACTGTGCTGCCCTCATCCGGCAACGTACCACTGACATCAGCACAGCGGACATCCAGCAGCACAGCTGGTGAGTGCCGCCCGTGGATGCCAACAACATAGGTGGGTGCCATCCCGATGCTCCTCACCCAGGGGGAGTAACACCTGCAGATGGCTGGGGAGCGTCCCAGCGCGGCTTCCCCCCAGCACATACCCAGAGCGCTGGGCTGCACTGCACACTCCAGGCTGCATCTCACATAGCTGGACTAGTCAACAACCAAGTAGATAAAGACCAATAAATCAGCGGCTCTTCCACAGGTCTGCTGGGTGACCCTGGTCACTTCCCTGCCCTATGCCTCAGTTTCTCTATCTGTAAAAGAGGGCTAATGATACTGACTCCCATGGTGAAGCGCTTGGAGATCTACTGATGGAAAGAGCTGTGGAAGAGTAAGGCATTGTCAAGGGAGAGTCAGAACTAGGCACCTTCACACGGACAGCAACGTCCCAGAGATAAGAAATATGATGATGTACCAGGGCCTAAGCGTGTTAGCTGGTCGTTGAGCCCTTGGGAAAGGCTGATCCTTGTGGCATTAGTTATGTTGCTGCTCCGAAGGGTAGAGATGGCTGAGCCCAGGGAGGGCGAGGGTTAGGGGTGGGCTGGTAGGACATGGGGCAGAGTCACTCACGTTCTAGTGAATGTACCAGTGCAGAGGCTAAAGGGCAGACTGTGCCTCCCCCGGTTCAGAGACTTAATGGAGACCCTGGTCCGAGCTAGGGCAGCCCTCAGGGTTGTGCCTCTGGATCAATTGGGCTCTGCAGGGCATAGGATGGCTGGGGTGCGGGTCTAACCTTTACTACTCTTCCCTCTTCCGGCCTGCCCCTTGCCTCTGCTCTGTGCGTCTTGTGCCAAGGCTGTTGCAGAAGAGACGGAGAACTGGCACAGCCAGTGGAGGAACAGCCCATGCCGGCTGTACGCTTCAGGGATCTGGCCCAAGGAGCTGTGCGGCAACTCACAGCATCTAAAGTAAATCTCCACCCAGGCCTTCCAGCTGCAACAGACCCTGCTTCCGGAAACTCTACCAGCCCCAGACTCGGCCCAGATCCGCCAGACCTTTGGCTGAGACTCTGGTCCCATTTGGATTGCTCTCGATTTCACTTCTGCACTCCAGGCCCGTCCCTGCGCGTGCATGTCTAGCAACTCAAAGCACATGACAGGCTGGACCTGCGTGCCCAGCTGGATACATATTCGTCTCGCTGGGACGTGGGGCTGGACGGGAGCGGCGTGTGCATTGGGTTGGCGGAATGGGGCTGCTGAGGCAATATTACAATCCCCTTCCTCCTGCACCTCAGCTTAACTCTCTGTGAGTGCACAGACCAGAGCGTGGTCATTTCAAACACCGTGACTCAGATAAACCTCAGGGCTATTGTAAACCCTGCCTGGTAGGTGTGAATAGTTCCCAGTCAGCTTCAGAGCGACGGCCGTACAGTTTCCTAGAGCAGGCCTACGCTACAAATTTACAGCAGCGCCTGGCAAAGAGGCCCTAAGCCAATGGGAGAGAGCTCTCCTGTCAGCGTATTAACTCCATCTCTGCAAGATGGCGGAGCTACGTTGGCGGGAGAAGCTCTCCGGCTGCCATAGCGCTGTCGACACGGGGGTTCCGGTCAGTATAAATGCGTCGCCCAAGGGTGTGGGTTTTTCACTCTCCCGAGTGCTGTAGTTATACCGCAGTAAGTGTGCAGTGTAGACCGGACCTTAGAGAGACAAGGTTGGGGGGAGAGGGGATCTCTTTTATTGGCCCCATTTCTGTTAATGAAAGAGAGACGCTTCAAACAACTCAGAGCTCTTCTTCAGGCCAGAGTTCTGTGCGCCGTATCTGCACCGAGCAAGCCCTGTGTAAGCTCAAAAGCGTGACTCTCATCAACAGCAGCTGGTCCAATAAAAGACATTACCTCACCCACCTCGCCTCCCTGACATCCTGGGACAACAGGCTACCACAACACTGCAAACATACAGTCTCTTAGTAAACAAACTTTTCATGCACACTGAAACGAGACAACCTGGTGCGTTATAGCACGGTAGTAAGAATGACTTTTAAATTCAGGTTGTGAGGCAGTAAATCTGCTGGTATTTCTCAGACACTTTGATGCTGTTACATATACTCAGAACAGCTAGACTTCTCTACGTTGGTACACCCACACAAACCCATTCCCGCTGAGTGGCGCTAGGAGATGATTTCTCAGTCTTTACAGAGTGACCATAACATGCAGTGTGTGGGGCAGCTGGACTCTTCGAGCCCTGGGAGAATAGCAGCATCTCAGCCCTTTCAAACACTCCAGCACCCTACCAGCAAACAGAATCTGGGGAGCTCCAGCTAATCCCGGTCCAGCTCACGTGTTGATAGCTGCCCAGTCCTTAGCTGCTGGTGAATCAGAAACCTGTTATCAGTATCCGAAAGAGTACATGGATTGGGGTCAGCATATAAAAAAACCAGTCCCTGAATCTCTATAAGGCACCCATACTAGCTGCACCCCATAAGCCCCACCAGGTGAAGTAAAAACGTAGAAACCCACCACTCCCTCAGATCTGCCCCCGAATCCCTGCTTCGAGCAGTTAGCTGACAGTTCCACAGACTCCGGAGCCTCTCCAGGTGAGAGATGCTTCCCCATAGCTCTCTCCAGAGCCATAAAACACTGCCTCACAGATCAAACCTTATCTTAGTGGAGAGCTTCCCTAGGAAGAGAAGCCAGAATAGCACTCACCTGTATCCAATATGTAACGAGAACTAGAACTTGCTAGCTAGAACCTCCTCATCAGGGTTGCCTTTAACTCAGAGAAGGGCAAACTACGGCCCTTCAGATGTCTTAATCTGGCCCTTGAGCTCCCACAGGGAGTAGGGTCCAGGGCTTGCCAGGTCTGGCGCTCCAGTCGGGGAACAGGGTTGGGGGCTTGCCCTGCTCTGCATATGCCGTGGTGCTGCACGGCTCCTGGAAGCAGTGGCATGTCCCCCTTCCAGCTCCTATGTGTAGGGGCAGCCAGGGGGCTCCACGCACTGCCCACGCTGCAAGCACCAGCTCCACAGCTCCCATTGGCTGGGAACCACGAACAATGGGAGCTGGGGGGAGCCACACCTGAGGATGGGGCAGTGCGCAGGACTGCTTG
This sequence comes from Dermatemys mawii, assembly GCA_007922305.1. Lineage (NCBI taxonomy): Eukaryota > Metazoa > Chordata > Testudines > Dermatemydidae > Dermatemys > Dermatemys mawii. The sequence continues at coordinate 11,871,387 of ML677379.1, read as the reverse complement.
GCTGTGCAGAAGCCAGAGGGGGGACATACCACTGCTTCCAGGAGCTACTTGAGGTAAGCACCACCTGGAGCCTTCACCCCTGATCCCCTCCTGTACCCCAACCCCCTGCCCCAGCCCTGCTCCCACTCCTGCCCTCCAAACCCCTCGGTCCCAGCCTGGAGCATCCTCCTGAACCCCCAGCCAGAGCCTTCACCCATCCTCACACTCCAATCCCCCTACCCCAGCCCGGAGTCCCCTCCTGCAGCCTAAACTCTCCATTTTTGGCTCTACCCCAGATCCCAGACTCCCAGCCGGAGACATCACCCTCTCCCACACCCCAACCCCCAGTTCTGTGAACATTCATGGCCTGCCATACAATTTCCATACCCAGATGTGGCCCTTGGGCCAAAAAGTTCGCCCACCCCTGCTTTAACGCCTTATTTATACCATTCCCCCATCCACCACTGTGCTCTGATTGGCTGAGCTCTCAGAAGTGACTGGGGTGGCCAGTCAGGTGGCTTGCCCACAATGAAAACTTCCTCTACAGCTTCCGAAACAGCTACCGAGCATGTTCGGTAATGATCACACTGTCCTTCAGGCCCCTGGGGTTGGGGTACCCTGCTCAGACGGGCAGATACCGAGTACACCAGCTGCAATCCGCATCCTCTCCCCCCCGCCCGGCTCCTCTCCTGTGCCTTAAGCCAAACAAAGTAAAATGCTGCAGTGTGAAGCAGGCGGGTCACGCTTGCTGATCTGATGCAGGGCTGAGTGTGGAAGTGAGCGAGCATGTGCCTGACTGGGGCACTTGGACCCAATAGTCAAAAGTATGGGTCTGCTCCAGCTTCCATCAGGCGGAGGGTTCGGTGTCGGTACTTCTGAAAATCAAGGCCCGTGCTATTATGGTGCATGTGACTAGCAGGCATGTGACTGGTGGATGTTTCAGCTGGCGATTCCCTGGATTTGCGGTTGTGGTGGGGACACGTGCTTTTACTGGGAGCAAACGGAGTATTGTGTTGAAGGGAACACCCACCCGAATGCCGGGGGTGCAGCAGCTGATTGGCAATCCCTGGCCCTGGAGCTGGGCGGGCAGCGTCCTGGCAGGATACAGCCCTGCACAAACCCATGTTATTAAACAACAGCCGCCATGCTCAGACACCCAGGGTGCACGGTGCAGTCTGCGGGAAATCAACGCATGCCCCGTGTCAAAGGGACATGCTGGCAATGGAGCATTGGTGGCACAAAAACAACAACTGTCAGCTGTTGTATCGCAGCCCTCGGGGAGCCTGTCATTAATACACTCGGGCCGACGGGGAAGGCACAGAGCTAGCAGTTTTACTGAACACATCCAGCTTTGCCTGAGGTCTGCTTGGGAGTAACCAGACACCCCTATCGTGTCCTGTAAGGGCTGGCTTGGATGGCGCAAGGGCTGTCTTTATTTTAGGTGTTTCGCTGGTTGGTCACGGATACAAAAGGGATCAACCCAGAGCTTTATCTAATATGCTCATTTCGTAAGGCATCTTTTAGATGCATTGTAGTCCAGCCTATGCTGCATGGTCTGTCATGCTGTGTAGCCATTCACTGCCCTGCACGGTGCTCCCCATTCTGTGCTGCATCTGTGTTGGCCCAGATTAAGAAAGGGAGGGAAAACTGACTGTGTAGCTCCTAGATTCTGGATCTAGCCAGCACAAGGTAGAGCAGCCCCAGGCTGCTCTAACTCATGTGTAGCTGTCGACAGCCCAAAAAGGGCCGACAAAAAAAGCTGGAGTGCAGAGGCAGGCACACTATCTTTGACAGTAGGGGAAAATTTTAGGGCAGAGAGCAGGTCTTTGGCTGCAGAGGGGGCTCCGATCCTGCTCCCTTTTCCTTCAGTCACAATCAGAATCATGCTAGTGCTGAGAATCAGGAAGTGACACTGATTGCATGAAACTAACCAGCAGCGTGTCAGCCTCCCCGTTGAAATGGAAAACGAGATCCATGGAGAAAAGCGCATTGGAGTATCTAAAGCCGTCCCACCCCAGTCACCTGTGCAGCAGTAGATAGTCGCATGTCAAGCCACCTTTTAGCAATATCGAGGTGTTTCCCTTTAACTGAAACAGCCCCGTCACCAGCTTCCGTACCACTCCTAGCACAGCCAACCCACAAAGACCTTGTGCATGGAGGCGTCTAGATCTCTGGTGAGAATGAACCACTTTAGGATGTGCCTGGCAGTGTCTATTTCATTTCTAAGGCAGTGAGTGGGAAGAAAACGATTCTTCTGAGTTATCTCGGAGGTTTGCCACACATTCAGAACCAGAAAATTACCCCAAGGGAGGGGTTCCTGAAAGCAAAGCTGAACACTGCTCTAAGGGGGGCAGGATAGCTCTGTGGTTTGCACATTGATCTGCTAAACCCAGGGTTATGAGTTCAACCCTTGAGGGGGCCATTTAGGGATACAGAGCAAAAATAGCAATTGGTCCTGCTTTGAGCAGGGGGTTAGACTAGATGATCTCCTGAGGTCCCTTCCAACTCTGATATTCTATGAAGCACCAATGGATTGGCCTGCAAGGAAATCTCTCCCCACATTCAGAAGAAGCTCTGATATAGCCCAAAGATAGAACCAGTTTCTAAGGATTTATAATTCTAAGGTAACCCATCACTGGAATGCAGGACAAAGTGAGAGACAGTCCCTGCCCTAAGACTAAATGGGGAAGACAGACAAAAGTCTGGAGGACTATTACTCCCATTTTACAGATGGGGAAGTGAGGCACAGGAGGCCTCAAAGCATTAAAGCACAGATGTACGTTCCTGAAGTCAGGACTTGAGAACATGCTTAAAGTTTAGCACAGGTTTACATGTTTTGCTGAATCAGGGCCAAAGGGAGTAAGGGATTTGCCCGAGATCACACAGAAAGGCTGTCGTAGATTTTAAGAATTAAACCCAGATCTTCTGAGTCCCAGTCTCAACCTGTAACACAAGCCCATCCTTCCGTACTAGGGCATAGCTGGCCTTTTATTTTAGATTAAGGAAAAACAGATCAAAAACCCCCAAGAAAGAACAAAAGTAAAGTCTTCAGGCATGTGGGGCAGGGTGGAAGGGTGAGGATGTCTTCTCTATAACATGCAGCAACAGCTCTGCTTTGCAAAGTGGCACTAGCAAGCAGGCAGGCTCCTCAGACATTAAAGCTACAGAATATAGAACTAGGGTGACCAGATGTCCTGATTTTATAGGGACAGTCCTGATATTTGGGGCTTTATTTAATATGGGCTCCTGTTACCCCCACCCCCATCCCTGCCCCGATTTTTCACACTTGCTATCCGGTCACCTTATACAGAGCGCAAAACCGTAACAGATACACAGCGTGTGCCACAATCACCCAACCATAGCAGCTCTGACGGTGTTAAATCCTGCCGCCCCGCCAACAGACCCTGCATGAAACAGGCTTTGCACAGGGGACCGAGGGGATTGAGTTCTGGTCCTTAAGCCAACAGTAGGGCAAGGAGCACCCAGGCATGTACACGTGGGTCTCACACACAGGATTTGGGGCAAACAGATCCTCCTTTATGGCCAGCATCACACCCCCTCCCTTGCACCCCAGCTCCCGTAATGTACCCCCGAGCAGCATCTCTCCTTAGTACGGAGGGGGGGCCAGGAGGGCCAGAGCTGTGATTGTTCCCTGACCTTTCAGACTTTTCATGACTGCACACTGGGCGCAGGAGCTGACCTCCTAGGTTTGGTGAAACCTTTAGCAGCAGCCAGTACATTCCCCCACAGGTGACTCACGATCCCAAGGCTGGCATGGTGACTTTGCTAAGGCTGGACGATGCTCACCCAGCCCAATAGATATAGTCACTCCCACAGACTCCCAGGCAGACCGAGGGAGAGACCCAGACCCGATCCCCCTGACCGCTGCAGGCTCCAGCATCCATTTCGGCCACACTCCACTCAGCACAGGAGGGAAGGGGAGAGGCAGCGAAGGCTTTAAGCCACCATCCCAGATCCTTGGCCCAGCCCCTCGTGCAAGTCAGAGCAGCAGGAAGATTTCCTGGTTTTAAATTGATTGTCTCCGGGCTGCTCTAACTTAGCTTGGCTGCAACAGCCCCTGTCACTCCTCTGCCCCTGGCTACATCCCCTATCCCCAGATCAGCTGCCTTTGCTGCACCTTCATGCCCCCAGGACTGCACCACTGGGGAAACAGATGTAGTGGGGTGGGGGGAGCGAGGGGGCAGCATACAAACCAGCTTCCAGAACAAACTTTGCAGCTGCCTGAGCGTCCCACCTCTGCGTAGGCTGGACTAAAACCCAGGCTCCAAACACTCCCAGACTCCAGCCACCCAGGACTCCCACTCATTTCCCCAAGGTGATATTGGCCCAACTTCAGCCAGCAAACTCACCCTCCTTCCCCAGCCCGCCTCCCCCTGGACTCATGCCAGCCCCTTTGCTGGGCCAACCCCTGCGGATCGGGTCTCTTCCACGTCACTGAATGAACGTAGCGCTAGGGAAGGGTCTGGACTGCCAGGCCTGGAGACCAAAGTCCTCTAGTCACAGACCAGGTTCAGGACACATGCTTGGCCATATGCTTGCCCTTCCTCAGCCCCCTAAGGAGGCCACCCCAGTGGGTGGAAAGCAAAGTCCAGACCAATTGCTCAGCTTAACTAACTGAAAACTCTAATAGGAACATTTCACTCCAACATCGCACCAGCTTATTCAAGCATAACTAAGTGAAGGAGACCAAGCAGGAGTCTAATGCCCAGTCCTAGGACATAGGGAGCCTGCTTCTGTCAGCGTTAGCTTCATGCGAGTCCCTGGATTGGCTCCTGTGTTGCTCCACCCTCTCCCCCACACCTCTTTTATACCTTGTCTCGTGACATCACCTGGGGCAGATTATTAAACAACCTCAGCTCTGAGCAGTCTAGTCCAGCGTTTCATACACGCTGACCCACAAGCTTTTTAACTGATACATTTTTACTTTTCCTGCTAACACTCTTAACTGGTACCTCCTTAGTGATCTTTCTGGAGCCACTGCTACCTCCCTCCTCACTCCATCTAGCTGGCTTTTCATTGTGTTCTATTCCTTCTTACAACAGGCATCTTATTCTTACTTATTTGCTTCCTGGGCCCTTGGCATTACTGGCTAGTTTTGGCCAGACAGCGTCCATCTTCCCTAGTCTGTCTCACGGAGGAGATCCGACCTGGCTCACAAATCACATGTTTGTCCGGGTTGCTTTGCCCCGTTAGCTACACAGCCCAAGAATCCACCGTAGATCTGGCGCAGACCAACTTTCTGATTTTTACCATCTACACCATTGTTTTAGCACCATTAGCAAAGCCGTGTCAACAAGCCACCCGCAGAAAGCGGGAAAAGTCCCTCTGATGTTTTCTTATAACACATCTAAATATACAACAGCTGCCTCTCTACGGTTCTTTATTATACATTGGCTCACATAGTTTTTATCCAGCTCTTTGCACCCATCTGGGCTCAGAGCATGTGTGTGTAACATGCCGCTCCTCGCTGGCTCGTCAAGCAGCAGGGATCGAACCTGAGACCAGCTGGTTTGAAATGCAGGAGCCTCAGAAAGACACAGCTGGGTTAGCCCCAGCTGTGGAGGCCTCCTCAGCCTCTATTAGTGGCTCAGCCACCATGTGATGGAGACGGAGCGCCACGTGGAGGGGGTGTGGCCCATCGAACCCTTGGCCTCTCTGCCAAGTGGGCCCCGTAGTGCCAGCCATACCCGTTGTGTTCTAGAGCTGGATGTTTGTTGCCCTAGGATCAGGGCCAATGCCACCAACTCAGCACACACCTGCCACCAGAGGGTAGCAACTCTTGGCCACCCCACTGCTGTGATGCAGGCTCTGTTCAATATCCCAGTCCGGGTCACTATTATCAATCACCTAGCCAGGGCCATCCCCTTGCACAGGCGCACAGGGAGAGGGGTGACAGGCTCTGTCACGAGCGATCTCATGTTCCAGACACAGGGCGACAGCTCCATGAAGGGAGGGTGTGGGAAATTCCTAGCGGGGAGGGGATCCCCATAGAAAGGATCCCTAAGAGAAGGGAGAGGGTTGGAGGAGGAGGTTGTTCCTTTAAGGGCTGAGTTTCCCAGACTGAGCAGGGCAATCACTGAACACCGCAGGGGGAAGGTGCTGGACAGACAAGCAGAGGAGTCGCCTTGACCCTTCTGCCATCCCTGCTAGATCCTGCCAGATGCCTAGTGCCCTGACTCGGTCACACAGACTCTGAGGCTCAGGGCCGTGTGTGGGTTCAGTGCTGAGTGCAGCCCAGCTGCCATATTTGCTGGACTGCCCTAGCATCTATCTTGTAGCTCTTCAGGGTGCTCTGGGAGAGCTGGGGTGAAGCCACAGCCAGCCTGGGCTTTGCTGCAATAATGACCGCGAGCCTCCCGTGGAGCAGGGTTACAACAGTAGCGTGAGAAAGCAAGCGGGGCTTGCGGAACCCACTGATGTCCTTCTCTCTGCAGATTTAGCTGCTTGGGTCCCGACTAGCCCCCGGGTGCTGGTTTGCCCAGAAGCCGGTTCATGCATTCCTACACCATGGCGTCGCCAGACAGGATGAGCGACTCGGATATCGGCCTGGAGGAGCCGGAGCTCAACATTACTCTCACCCTCCGGATGCTCATGCACGGGAAGGTAAGCGTGCCCCTCCGGCTGGGATTCCCTCTGGGCGCTCCTGGGAAAGCAAAATGAGGGGTTCTGCGGAGTCCCTGGGGCGATGGTCTGGATCTGCTCCCTATGAAGCCAGTCAGGACCCCGAGGGGAAGCTTCCTCTCTGTAAACAGCCTGTCTCCAGGACTAGGAGCTTCACAGGTTACAGCTTCCACCTTCCTGGGTCTGACCTCGGAGCATCCAGCACCTTCTGCCCCTCCGTGTGCTTCTCCCAGTGAGCCCGCCCCGGGGGGTCCTGGGGAAGCCCGTGGGTCCTGCCCCCTCAACTCAACAGTCAGACGTGACTCTCAGCCAGCCAGTAAAACAGAGGTTTATTAGATGACAGGTACATGGTCTAGCACAGACCACACAGCGAACGCGACCCCTCAGCTGGATCCATTTTGGGGGGCCAGAGAGCCAGATAGCTCGTTTGCCCTTCCCTGCCTGACTCCAGCCAGCTTCAGACTGAAACTCACTCCCCAGCTCCTCCCCTGCTTCCTTTGTCTCCTTCCCGGGCAGGAGGTCAGGTGACCTCTTACCCCCACCTGGAGTCAAGTTACAGCTTCAGGTATGTCAAGAATCAGAGGGGAGTAAGGACACCTTCACACAATAATCAGAGGAGCCATTGAGAGCATTTCTATTCTGTCACACTCCTTCAGGCTAGGATCCCTGGGGCTGGCCCAGAGAGCAGCATGGGCAGTTGGGGTCTGCACTGGGCTCAGACAGACAGCTGGTGTTGAACTAACAGGGCTCATGTTTCATTTTGCTTTCCCAAAACGAATCCCATTTAACAACAATCAAAGCCTGCCCCTGGGACGTCTGTGCTCTGCCGAGATCCGTTCTAGAGCAGAACCACGAAACATTCATCGGAACGTCAGGCCGAGCTCACGTTTTGTAGCGACACTGTAGAAACGTCGAGTTTCAGGTCAACAAAGGATTCGTTTGATCAGGTTTCGGAAAAAAGCAAAACTCAAGGCAGGGCAGTTGCCCAGGGAAAGAATCACAGATTTGCTGGGAACTTTCGAAAGGGGAAATTGCTATTTTTGCACATGGCTGTGTAACATGGAGCCATTACAGGTGCACCAAAATCTAACCTGGGCTACAATCACCATCTACCTACCTAAATGATGCAGACAGAGAGCTAGATAGTTAGATTTAAAAAAAAAACAGTTGATTTTAAGTTAAAGGGACACTGTCAACTTGTTTTTTAGATTCCTTTTTTTTTGTTAATGTTTTCAATAGCATGTCTTGAATTTTCCATTTTCAATCCATTTTTGAAATACATAAGGGAATTCTGTTCCCCAGCTGATGTTCATATTCTTCTAAGACTGGGTTCTCAAACTGACCCCTCAGGGGGGTCGTGGGGTTATTACATGGGTGGCCGTGAGCCATCCGTCTCCACTCCAAACCCTGCTTTGCCTCCAGCATTTATACTGGTGTTAAATATATTAAAAAGTGTTTTTCAGTTATAAGGGGGAGTCTCACCCAGAGGCTTGCTGTGTGAAAGGGGTCACCAGCAGAAAACTTTGAGAACCACTGTTCTAAGAGTGACAAAGAGTCCTGTGGCACCTTAAAGACTAACTAAAGTATTAGAGCATAAGCTTTCGTGGGCTAATACCCACTTCGTCGGATGCAAGCAATGGTTGCATCCACTGCTTGCATCCGATGAAGTGGGTATTAGCCACAGGACTCTGTCACTTCTGCAATTCCAGACTAACACGGCTACCCCTCTAATTCTTGACTGTTCTAAGAGAACCACAAAATCCACCCTTCCTTCCTTTGCCCCTCCACCCAGGACACATCTCTGCCTGCAGCCTTTTCAGTTTCAGCTCTGCAGCTACTGTTCCTGGCAAAGCCCCTCTTAAGGGACTGGTGTAGCATGCGGCTGTGAACTCACCCAGGGAAGCGCACGGGGTTCAGATCACTGTGCTAGGGCAGGAGTTCTCACAACACATTTTTTGGTGGCCACAGTTCAGCCATAAGCTCTTACCGGTGCCCCACTGATACTTTTCCCTAAAATACTTCATTAACTTTAGAAAAAACAAATAAATATGCACATCCATATTATTGTCATTTACTTGTGTAGGGGAATTTGTTTTTTCATTTTTTGTGTTTTTGCAGACTTAATAGTAAAAATAGTGCTGTGAAAAGTGATATTTGTATGTTGGTTAATATCACTTTTCACAGCATACTTATCACAGCCTCCCAGCTAGCTAGTAAGTCTGCTGGAAAAAGTGATACTTGTATGTTTGTTATCATCACTTTTCTCAGCAAGCCATCACTGCCCAGGGGGCTGTAGTGGCCACATGGAAAGCCCCTGGTGGCTGCTGTAGGACCTGGCCGGGACAAAGCCCAAGTGAGCATCAGCCCAGCAGCTACGGTGACCAGAGAGCAAGCGTGAAAAACCAGGACTGGGGGTGGTGGTGGTAATAGGAACCTATACAAGAAGAAAACCCAAAGATCGGGACTGTCCCTATAAAATCGGGACATCTGGTCACCCTGTAATGCAGCCAAAGTGTCAGTGAACGGATGCTGGAAACCAGCCAGGGGTGAAAGTAACTTAAAGGACTTACCGGTACTCTGGACTCCTGAAGAGGGGGAGGGGCCTTGGCCGGAAGAAGTGAGGCTAGCTCAGGCAGCGATTTAAAAGGCCTGGGGGCGACCTAAAGGGCTCAGGGCTCCCACTACCTCTACCACCCTGGGCCCTTTAAATAGCCCCCAGAGTCTGCCAGAGCCCTGGGGTAGCGGCGGGGGGGCTCTGGTGGCTATTTAAAGGGCTCGGGGCAGTAGCAGCAGTAGGAGCCCTGGACCCTTTAAATAGCTGCTGGAGTCCCACTGCTGCTACCCCAGGGCTCTGGCAGTGGGGCTCTGGTGGCAATTTGGCTGGAGCCCCAGGCCCTTTAAATTGCCACCTGGAGAAGCTGGAGCGCCCCAGTACCGGCTTACTTTCACCTCTGGAACCAGCTGAAAACAGGATACGGCATTTTGGCTTGGTGCTAACGTCTGTCCCAGCAACCTTCGTGTTTGCCTGCCGACGGCAATGAGAGTCCAGGGTGTCCCTCCACATGCACTTCCAGAACAAGCCATGCTGCCACTCAGGGGCACGCCCAAGCCCTTGGGCAGATGGGGTGGGGTCCCTGTGCGCTCAGGAATCTCGTCCTAACTGGGCTGCTCTTCTCTTTCTGTGTTTCCGCAGGAGGTTGGCAGTATCATTGGCAAGGTAAGAGGCAGGTGTTCCCCACAGGCCGGGCGTTTCTTCGGGGTCTCGTGGAAGCTGTGGGAATCTAACCGCCCTCCCTATTCTTATTCCGGCAGAAAGGCGAGACCGTGAAGAGGATACGGGAACAAGTAAGTGGTGGGGGACAGCGGCGCCTCTCGCATTCCCGGGCTCTCTCGCGGGGCCAGGCTGTGCCCTGTGCAACTGACCAAACCTGCCTCAGGCTCATGAGAACGCTTCAAACCTCCCTCCTCTAACCCCCACCCCACGTCGGCTCTGTAGCCCCCAATACCTGGCAAGCCCAATGATGCCGATCCCCAGGCTTAATCAACTACAGAAGGGGCTGGAAGAAGCCTTCCCCTCCACATACACACGGCACACACTCCCGGAGAGTGAGCCTGCTGCCTAGCGCCAGAGCACTCAGCCCCAGGTGACTGTGGGCTGGTCTACACTATGGGGAGGGCTCGAATAACGTGTGTAACGTAGCTGAAATCGGCACATCTTAGACCGATTTACCTGCCGTCGTCACGGTGGCAGAAGTCAGCAGCGGGCTCCCCCGTCAACTCCAGTTTGCGCCTCTCGGGGAGCTGGAGTTCCAGAGTTGATGGGAGTGCCTTTGGCGATCGATTTATCATGTCTTGATGAGACACGATAAATCGATCACCAATAGATTGATCACTACCCGCAGATCTGGCAGATAGTGAAGACATACCCTCAGAGAAAGCAAAAGCAGAGCCTCCGATATAGACCATTATACATCACCTTCCAGGGTCTCTTCCTTAGCCCGCGAGCAAGCTTGGACTCTTAGGGAGATGTGCGAGTTTTGAAAGGTTTTGTGCAGAGGCAGCTTTGGGAGAGAGGACACTGCATGAGTGGCTGATGAGTATCAGGTCACCCTTGCGATCTAACTGGAGTCAGTTCACAAGGCAGAGTTGCTCCCGGGAACCAGGCACTGGTGTCGGGATGAAATTCTTGGAAGCAGAGATTTGCCTGCCTGCGGTTTGACCATCCCATTTCAGGTCTGGTGTAAATAAAGCAAGTTACCCTTAGAGTATACCCAGACTCCACATCACTGAATTATCCACTAGAAGCCAACCTGCCAGGCCCCAGACTTCTGCTACTGCTCAGCAGCACAAGGGCGTCACTGGTGTCAGAACAGGACACTGGTGTCAGAGGCAGGGGCAAAAATATATTGCACCTTGCCAAGTTAGAGAAATAAAAATAAAGGAACCAAGAGGGAAGAGCAGATAGCCACAGACTCAGCAACAAATAATAAGAAATGTTTGAAATAGAGCAGAAGCAGGAAGCCTGCAAAAAAACCCTCAGTGAGTTGCTGAACCACCACGCGCAAAGGGAGCAATTAAGAATGATGAGGAGATTGCAAAGAAACTAAATGATTTCTTTGCATCAGTCTTCATCACCAAGGATGGTGAAAAAATACCTTGCATGGACCTACATCTTTCTGGTAAGAAAGATAAGGTACTATTGGCGACTGAGGTGTCTAAAGAATCAATGCTGGGACATCGAAGAGCAGCAAGTCACTCGGCCCAGATGGTAGATACCCAAGAGTTCTGATGGGATTTAAGAATGAAGTTGTAGAGTGGCTAGCAAATGTATGCAATTTTTCATTAAAATCTACTATACCAGAAGTACTTCTGGGAATCAGAGCAAGGAGCTTTGCTTTAGTACCAGGTAAATTGGCTGAAATGTGAAACAAACATAATTTATAGCATCTCCATTTATAGCATCTGAGTGTAACCAAAGACACCCCTTTAATCTACTGGTATTGTTTGAACAGGTCATGTGACTAAAAGAAACCTGGTCGATATCCTTTATTTGGACTTTCAAATGTCCTTTGACAAAGGTCCTCACAAGAGGTTATTAAGGAAACAAACAGGACTTTGTGTGAGGTAAAATATTGTCATGGATCAGAACCTGACGGAGAAAACAGAGTAATAATAATCAGCCAACATTCATCTTGACAAGGCATTGACAGCACGAGGCCCCAGGGTTCTTCACTGGGCTTTGTGTTGTTTATTATATTTATCAATGATCTGGAAAAGGCGGGGTGAGCAAAGTTTGCAGGTGACACCAAATTATTTTGATTAGAACTGGAAGAGACTGAGGAATTTGAGACCTAACGCAAGGGAAACAAGGTAACATGATTGCAATACTCAATTTCTCTGCAAACGTAAAGTAGTGTAAATTGGAGGGATTAATCTGAAATATCCATTAATTATGATGAATTAATTATTATTATTGTGGCCATGCCTAGGAGCTCCAGCACCCAGGGAGTGCCTCATGGATGGGGACCACATTGTGCCAAGCTCTGTATAAACGCAGATCAAAAAGATGCTTCCAGTCCAAACACAGGTGGAAAGCTTCTAAATAAATGGTCAGGAGAAAGACCTGGACGGCTCAGTGAAAACATCCACTCAATGTGCAACAGGGGTGCCTAAGGAATGGGCTGGAGGATAATATGGAAATTATTGTACTACTCAAAGGAAAGCCCTTAACTGGAACATTGTGTTCAGGCTGTCACCCCATCTCAACCGGGATGCAGCAGAAAGAGGCCTGGCAGAGGCTTGGCCAGATAGCCCTATGAAGAGTTCTCACCCTGCTGTCTGGTTTGCTTTCTCAGAGCAGTGCCCGGATCACCATCTCTGAGGGATCTTGTCCCGAGCGGATTACCACCATCACAGGATCCACGGATGCTGTCTTCAGAGCAGTCTCCATGATCGCCTTCAAACTGGAGGAGGTAGGGTATCCCCCACCCCCACGCCTGTATTCACCCTGCACTGGCCACTGAGGATGAAGGGCCAAGGAGGGGAGTGATTTAGAGGGCCCCCAAGAGGTATAACAGAATGTGCAAACACTTTTAAACTGAAATCCATGGCTCCTCTTCAACCCAGAGGGGTCAGATTCTGGTCCCTCAGGGATCAGTTACTCAGGCTGATTGTATGGGGACTGTTCCACGCAGAACTGATCTGCACAGAGCCAGCCATTCGCCTGGGCTTGTATTTACACAGCTCCAACTGGGTGTCTGCGGAGCAGCAGGACCTCATCGCTCTGGGAGGGGGAACAGGGACACCCTCGCTCTATGCTGACCCCGCCCCTCAACAGACTCCACTGAGAGCCCCACGCCATGGCCTTTGCGCCCAGGCTGGTGATATTCATTCCATTCCAATGCCGGACCTCTCTCCTTTCAGGACCTGGGGACGGGAGCCACCAACGGAGGAGCGGTGTCCAAACCGCCGGTGACGCTGCGGCTGGTCATCCCAGCCAGCCAGTGCGGTTCTCTCATTGGCAAAGCTGGCGCCAAAATCAAGGAGATCCGGGAGGTGAGGGCTGGGGACACTTTGCAAAGCCTGTTTGCTTCTCCCCAGTGAGGCTGTTGGTTCACTTTCTGCACAACTCTCTGCCCTGGAGGGATGGAACCAGGCTGGTCAGTTTCACTTTCTGTTTCTCATGCCACCATCCCGCTGTTGTGGTTCCTAGTTCCATGCACAGCAGGGCCTGTGGAACGATCCCCGAGCCCCTTCCTTTAAAGGGAAAGACTGAATGTCTGTCTTAGACACACTGTGTAACCCGCGGGACAGTTTGAGGGACAGCTCCCGCCCGCTGTGACCAAGCCACAGAGGATGTGAGTTTGTTTCAGTCCCATCGAGGGAATCAGGTCTCTACCGCTCACTGTAGTCACTCACGCTTTTAGGGTACGTCTACACTGGTGCTGGAGGATTCAGACCAGATCCTATTCAGGGTAGCTAGCCCCTTGCTCGCACGGGCAAGCCCACTCAAACAGGCAATTGCCCCTCTAACTCCCTCGTACTTACCCTCGGCTTTTGAGGTCCCTAGTTCAATTCCCAGCGGTCACGCTAGCTACTGGCTCTTTAAAAAATGTGAAGCAGCCCCATTTGTGGGGAAGCCCCATGAAATCTCCAGTCCTTGGACTGAGGTAGGTGTGTCTGTGATGCACGTAGTTCCCATCACAGGATGGGGCAGGGGAAGCACCACCCTTTCTGGGGGTGGTGCTGGGGGAGACAGGATCACCCTGCCTCCACATCAGTCCCAAACAAACCCTCTTGCTAAGCATCCCGGTTGGGCTGTTGGAGCCAGCGGGGTGTTGCCGGGTCAGCTGGGGTGAGCATGGGAATGCCCCAGCAGCGGAGGAGGGGCAGGTTATGCCAGTCCAAGGAGGCTAGATGCAGCAAGCTCAGCGGTGATAACGCCTTTGGTGGCCATGCAAAAGGTGTAGCCAGCCCTGGCCACCTGGCTGCCTTCCTGATTCCAGTGGGAGTGCAGAGTGGGGGAGCCCTCCACGCAGGCGGTACCAGCACCAGCTGCCCATCCTACCTTGTTCCAGGGAACTTGGGCAGCCGCTTAGCAGGCACACAGCCATTGCTATGGCAGCATCTCTCCTTACAGACCACGGGAGCACAGGTCCAGGTGGCAGGAGACCTGCTGCCCAATTCCACGGAGCGGGCAGTCACCGTCTCGGGCGTGCCAGACACCATCATCCAGTGCGTGCGGCAGATCTGCGCTGTCATCCTGGAGGTACCCACATCGGGCTCGGGGGGGCGAGACACATGGACTTGCTCCTCCAGGATCCAGGGGGCTGGTTTCCTGGCAGCCTCCTTCCTTGTGCTCGTGGGTGGAGCCATCGCTGAAAGTTTGCCCTCCGGGAGGATGTCGTGGTAGTTGCCGTACGATGTCTTAGCTTTGCCACTTCCCAGCATTGCCAACCCCTCCGCGCCCATGCCTACCGTTTGCCAGGGCAAGGCTGGGTCAGAGCCAAGACGTTCTGGGGTAGTTTTTATATCCTGACAGCTGTGGCTGGGGGAGATGCAACAGCCCAGCCCCCGGTGTAGCTGTCCCTTGAAAAGCAGATCACCTAGCTTGGTAGCCTCTCTCCCCCATTACCATCCTGATGCCATGAGGCCCTAGCTGCCACTGAACACAAGGCCATGGACACACACCACACCGTGCCAACGCACAAGCCAGCCAGCCTCTCGCCTTCCACCAACTGGAAGTGCCACTGCCCGTTTTCCAGCCCAAGAACAGGGCCCCCGCAGTGGACAAGTCTACAGCATGCAGCCAGCTACCAGACTGGGCATGGGGATGGGAAAGGGGGGTTGGTCTTCCTGGAAGGCAGTGCTGATTTCTCCTCTGCTTTCCCTGCTTCAGTCGCCGCCAAAAGGGGCCACCATTCCCTACCATCCCTGCCTCTCCCTGGGGACGGCTCTCCTCTCGGCCAGCCAGGTAAGGGGGCAGCTGGGAGGAGGGGGGAAATTCACGGGAAGAATCCCTGGGTGTGTGGCCTGGCCTCCCCTACCCCGGTCCAGAAAGCCCCAGGAGGTGTTAGAGGAACTTCCCAAGCAAAAACCCCTGGGATTCCCTCAGCTCTGCACCAGGGACGTCCCCCGACACCCAGGCGACCTCCTTCCTCTCTTCCTGTTTATTATTAAGATGAGACATTCCCTGAAGCTCTGCCCTTCTCAGACGTCTCTCCTCAGGAGCCCTCTGCAGTGATAGTTACCAGGGGGCCCCTGATCTCACCGGCCTTCAGACAGGGCTGGAGCTGGCTAGTAAGGAATGCCCCGGTTTGGGGTGGGGATGTCCTCATACCCCACTGTTAGCGGCCACAGAACAACCCCTGGTGCTCCCATCCTGGCCGGCCAACTCGTTGATGTTCCTCCGCTTTCCTTCATTCCAAGGGCTTTTCCATGCAGGGCCAGTACAGCGGGGGACCGCAAGCCGAGGTGAGTCCGGCTTTGCCTCCTCGGCCTGGCGGGGCTCGATCTCGGCTCTGCAGTGCCAGGAGGTCCCAAGGAACCTGTCCCCTCCCGGATGCCCTTGGACTGCGCTGCAGCGTTGTCCTATTGCACGGCAGCAGAGTCAGCCTTGGCAAGGCCCTGTTGAGCGTGGCTGCACCACTTCCTTGTCAGGGAGTTGCAAAACGCCCCCTCCCCCAGCCATCAGTGCACCAAATCCAGCCCTGGTGTGCTGGTCCCACTTACCCCAGGGCCAAATTTGGCCCTTTGTGTGTGGCTCCATCTCCCTTGTCTTCCCAGCCCAGTTCTCATCTCTGGGGCATGTTTCCATGTCGAGTCTCCATGCCTGGTCCCTCCCCATCACTTCCTTCCCCAGGTCGGGCCCACGCAACGAGCTAGGGGCCTGCTGCTTCTGCTGCCAGCCGTGCTAGGCCTCTCCACCCCTGGGCGCACGTCTTTGCGGGCCTGGAGTTCAGGGCAGTCCACATAGGCATGGCAGAGGTGTCCGGTGAAACCTCGTACAGCTCTGGGCACGAGGTGGGCTGTGGCCATGGTCACAGACAGGGCTGGGGGCCGCTCTTACTAGGAAAAGTCCCTGTCCCGGGGCGGGTCTGCTGTCCCACCCACCCACTGTGGTTCCGACCGGCTGGCTGGCTGGTGGGTGACGTGGCTCCTCTTTAGACGTAGCTCTCGCATTTACTCCCCCTCATTTCTTCCCCGGGGCAGGTGACGAAACTGCAGCAACTCTCCGGGCATCCCGTTGCCTTCACCTCTCTGGGCCAGGCATCCTCCCTGGTTCCAGGTAAGGAAGCCGGCCCAGCCCACCCCACCCCGCCTTCCCAGCACGCGATCTGCTCCCGGAGGGTACGCACACCATCCAAATCCTCTGCGGGGACATCAGCTCTGCCCACCTCCGGGGGTGCCATTGATGAACATGGGCTATGCCAGGCCCAGGCAGGGAGAGGGACCCAATTCTACCGTACCAGAGGTCATGAACCAAAGTCTGTTTTTCAAAGCCCCAGACCTGCGGGGGCTCAGCACCTCCCGGCCTGGGGAGATCTGGGGCCATGTCAACGGAGGACGGCGGAGGTGTGCTGGGAGAGGGGCCATAGCTGCTGCCCTCTCATCTGACCACAACTCGCTGCTTGCAAGGCAGCTGGAGGGAGGAGGGGGCCAGCTAGCAGCCCAGAGCCCTGCAGGGAAACCCTCCAACTCCACTAGACTCTCCCCAATCCCCAGTGCTAGGGTGGTCGGCACCCTTCAGGCAGGGTGTGGCAGGGAGGGGTGTCTGGGATGTTTGGCCAGCCCCAGGAGAGGATATTTCCTGTGCCTGGGCCTTTAGCAGGAGCAGAGCGTGGAGGGGAGGGAGGCAGGGGAATCACGAGCAGAGTCCCAGCAGTGCTGCCTTTTCTCTCTCTCTCCGGCCAGGCCTGGACGCCAGCCCCCAGAGCAGCTCGCAGGAGTTCCTGGTGCCCAATGATGTAAGTTGCTGTTGCTTTCCAGAGAGTGCATCCTCCCATTCCCACCAGAGCAATGTCCGCCCCTGGGGCCTTAGCAGGGAGCCTGTACTGCCAGAGGGGGCAAAGGGTGGAGGGGAATGGCCACCCCAGCTCCCAAAAAGGCCCCCGCAGACAGCAGGAGCATGGGGACCAGACACTGCTGCTGGCCCCCTGCATTGGAGTGAGGCAAGGGCAAATCCCGGATCAAGCTTCCCCCGGCTCTGTGCAGCAGAGATATCTGGATCGAGGCATGGGCTCCTTCCTGCTTCACCTTGCCTCAACTTAAAGGGCCAGTAACCCAGCTTTGGACACTAGGGTCTCCCCCACACCCCAATCCAGTCAGGCTTCAGCCATCGCTACAGAGGACCCGCCCCCGGCACAAAGGTGCAGCAGCAGCAAAAGGGTTACCCACCCCTTGAGCCTCCTCCCCATTGGCCAGCCTAGCCTTAGTCATGCCCGTGGTCCTGCTTTTTGGGAACGCAGCCCAGAGAGCAGAGCTGGGGCCAGGGGGAAGGTCGCCAGCAGAGAGGAATGCGCCAGAGCTACCCACGCCTCATTCCAGGCACCGGTGCCCCCGGGCTGCTCTCCAGCCGCCAGGGCGGGCTGCCAAGCACAGAGCCGCCTCTGTTACAGCTGGCAGGAAGCGGCGGGCGGGGGGCAAGGGCAGTGCTGACCTTTCTGCCCCCCACCCCCGGAAGTAATCACACCCCAGCCACTGCCCCGGGCCTTTAAAAAAGGCACAAAGTGCAGCATCAAAGACTCGCTGCTGCCCCCACATTGGTGAGAACGTGGAACTGCACCCATGGGACCTTCCAGGGCAGGGGGTGTGGGGCAGCGCAGAGTGGATGTGGGGGATGGGAGCTGTGCAGGACACTAAGGCTGGGCAGTCGAGGGGAAACCTGTTCCACGATCAGGGGCATTGGAGGAGCAGCATCCCGTGCTCAGTGCTAGGTTCTGGGTTTGGGGGAGACCCTACCTCCTCCTCTCATGAGGCCCATGCCTGTGGGGCCTCACTGGGCACCGCCCCGCGATGAGGAGGGGCAGGTGGGACTGGATGAGGTGCTAAGAAAGCAACTGCCCCTACTCCTGAAACACTCCAGACAACGGGGCTGAGCAGAGCAGCTCCTATGTCATGCTATCAAAGGGCGCCCCAGATCCTTCCCCTGGCTCCGCTCTGTCCAGTACTGCTGCTTCCACCCCAGCCCCCCTCCCCCTCAAACTAACCCCTCTCTGCTCCTCCCCAGCTGATTGGCTGCATCATCGGCCGCCAGGGCAGCAAGATCAGTGAGATCCGGCAGATGTCCGGCGCGCACATCAAAATCGGGAACCAGAGCGAGGGCTCCAGCGAGCGCCACGTGACCATCACGGGGACGCCAGTCAGTATCACTCTTGCCCAGTACCTCATCACAGCCTGGTAAGGGCCAGCACCCCTGCTGGGGTGGGGGGCAGAGGAAGCAGGTTTGCAGGGCAGAGGAAGCACTCCTTTTCTTTGAGCTGGGATCTCAGTGAGACTGGAGGGCGGGGAGTGGCCACCTCTTCCACAATCAGAGTCCCTGCCTGCTTATATGATGGGCATCTGCCAGTCAGACTGGCAAGAGCGTTTGTCACACGTGTGAAGACTGGAGTGTCAAAGACCAACGCACCCTGACCCTTAAGGCCCAGCAATTCTTTCATCCCAGCCTTTCTCCAGCCCCTCGTAGAGTGGGATGAAAAAGGGTCCGTCCCCGCACTGACTCAGAAATGCGCAGCTGTGTCTCATGGGAGCTGTAGTTCAGATGCCTCATGCTCCCATTCACCTCTCTAGGCCAGGCTCCCTACATCTCCCAGGATGCACCACAGCCTCCCTACTAGGTATCTTGATGGACAATTTCTGACCAGCCCCGGTTCTTGCTGCCTTTCAGAAGGGATGTGAAACTGAGCCCTGATGCTTGAAAGATCCCTGCGCTGGCCAAATCACAGCATGGGCATTTCCTTCCGCTTCCCAAACACTTCCCGTGCGGCATCAGCTGCAGAAACTGCTCTGCACTCCCACTCCTAGGCAGGGACTGCTGCATAGCACGGCTTGTGCAGCGGCTACCTTTCAGGGAAGGTGAAGGATCCCTCTAGACCCGCTCAGATCAGGTATAAACACCGGTGCCCTGCCCGCGGTAATACGTCTGGCGTCTGCACTGATGAGAGATCTCGCAAAAAGCCTCTGGTGCAGATACAGCCCTGTAATGCAAACTGTGCTGGGAGCCTTCAGGACAGAAGGGCCTATGGCCTCATCTCCACACAAACTTGCACTAGTTTCATTAAACCAGTTTAGTTAAGCTTGTGCAAACCCTGGTGTGAATGCTCTTAGTGTGGCTTAAAAGCAGTTTATTTTAGTTTCGTTTAAACCAGTTCCTGATCAGATTAAATTAAACTGCATTAAGAGCATCTGCACAAGTTTTGGCACTGGCGTTAACTAACTCAGTTTAAAATCCCTAAATCAAACCGGTATAACTCCACATGTAGCTCTGCGTGTGTAACCCACCATTACATGGCATGGTTCTCTGGCGCTCTCTAGTGGCTAACCAGTGTATAGGCGTTTATGAGTCAGCTACGGCCTGTGAATGAGGGGACCTGGTTTTTCAGGTTGGCAGGAGCCCGTTCATTTAGCCAGAGGTGAAGGGTTCAATCCCCACTGCAGGGGGTTGGTGTTACATGCATGAGGGTATTACCCCACCCTGCTTTCTAGCCCCATTCTGTGTCCGCGTCTCACTGCCTCTCTCCCTCCTTGTTCCTCCAGTTTAGAGACAGCCAAATCTACCTCCCAGACGCCCCCCATCTCCAGCCCCGTTGACCTCGGCATGACCTTCTCCCAGTCCCTCAATCCTTCGCCGGGCCCCACGCTGACCACCGTAGCTGCGCCCCCTCCCGCCTTGCTGGGCGGCCCTTATGCCATCTCCCTGTCCAACTTCATCGGCCTCAAGCCCGTCCCCTTCCTGACGCTGCCCCCGTCCTCGGGGCACAATGGCAGCCTCGCCACCTACACGACCAAGATCTCCACGGCCAACGGTGCCAAGAAAGCGGAGCGGCAGAAGTTCTCCCCGTACTGAGGCTGGCAGGTGGGAGGGGGGCGGGCCGGAGAGGAAGGGGGAGACCACGGGATGCCCCCCCCCCGTTGGTGGGACACCAACAGCACCACACCGAGGCGGGCACCTGACTCAGCACCACCCCATGCTGGGGCATCCCGAGCTGTATGTGGGGGTGGACAGAGAGGTAGGGAAAGTGGAGGAGGAGGAAGGCAACATGGAGCCCTGCCATCCTTGGTGCATCCCCTCTGGACGATGTCTCTGCCTTGTCCCCCCGACACACTTCTCCACTCCTGGAGGGGCTGGCTCCATCCCCGTTAGCTTTAGTGCTGTAACTTTTAGGGGAAGTTCCCATTCCCCCGCCCCCAGCCCTTGGAGGTGGAGGGCACCCTCACCTGACAGCGTAGTGCTGGCCGCACACACCCCGGGCGGGCGGGCGACAGAGCGAGGCTAGAGGCCGGTTCGAGTGTAGCTCGCGGCCCGCGCTGTGCCGCTGTCGGATGGCTGGAAAGGACAGGACTGGAATGGGTCGCACTCTACACAAGAGTCGGTGCTTTTAAGACTTCCGTGTACCTAGACTTGTACCAAGCTAGAAACTCAGCCCTGAGCCCCGGCCTCCTCTCCACGCACAGAGCCCTGCTGGGAACCAGGCAATGAGCTGGGTCAGGTCTGGAGGGCCGCCCTCCAGCAGAAAGGTGCCCGGCCTAAAGGGAATTCAAGGCAAATGCTCAGAATACCACAGCGCCTGCCCCTCTTCTCTGCTGGGACAGGGGAGACTCCCACCCCACCTCCACTATCACCACACACACAGGTTCCCATGACTCTGGGCAGGGACACGGGGCGGGTCTGTATTGGGCTAGCCTTGTGGCTTATTTGCTGCTACAGTGACTATAGCTCTGGGAAAGTGATGGCGGCTAGTCAGGAACGCTCCTGGCCTATCCATGGAGCAAACCCCAGCTCTGGCAGCTAATGCATGGACTCCTTTGGTCCAAGGACTTGCTGGCTGTTGGAGTCAGTCGTGATTGGATGGAGATACCAGTCAAAGCTTCCTAGGTTTTGCCCCAGTGGTTCCATGGAGTAACTCCTGGCTCTGCTTTCTCATTGGCGGAAGCACCCAGATTCTGCCCTCCCCAGGGTCCATTACCAGGGCTCTTACCCAGACTGCGCAAAGCCACGTGATGGATGGATGACACCCACAGTCTCCTCCCTGATGAGAGGTTACACCCTTGGAGGTGTATCCAGTGCCTCCCTCACGGGTGGAGCCTGGGGTTGGGAGAGGGAAACCAGACTAACAGCCCTAAATAAAGTACCTCCCTTCCCCCAGTTATCCTAGTAGATCAAACTCGGGGTGAGGGGAGAGAGAGAGAGAGAGAGCCAGGCCCTCCTCGCTCCAACGTTTTCCTGCTAGAGGGATCCGAGGCGGCAGGGCTGGGCTGGGCTGTTTCATTCCTAGATGTACTCCATGGTGGAGCAGGTGCATTATGAAGCATCCAGCCAGGCCGTATGCATTGAACCAGCAGGGAGACTGGTGACTCCAAACATGGGATTACAGGGTGCTAACAAACTGGCTGAGTCTGGAGTGGGAGCAAAGGTCAAGCAATTGCACAGCTGGACTGTTCCTTAGTGATCAGCTGTTTTCACTCAGTGCTGAACATGCACTGTCCTGTGGGTCTCAGACCCTGGCTCCCACTTTACAAAGACCATGATCCAAACAGGCTGTTGTCCCCCCTGCCAAATCGCAATGATCAAGAGCAGAGAGCAAAGGAGTCTAGGGGCTTGATCCCAGCTGGGGTAAATTAGTATCCCTTCACTGAAGTTAAACACCTGCTGAGGATCTGACCTGGCATCTCCTGAAGTTCTGCTTCCACAACAAAGGAATCACCCCCTACCCTGCCTCTCCCAACAGAGATCCCACCAAATGGGCTGTCTCCTCCCCATCCTCCACTTGGTGGTGAACATCTCTCCCAGCAGCCCTCTCAAAAAGCTTCCCCCGCCCCTGGCCACCTAGCCCAGATGTCTTGGAAAATGCTGTACATAGAATTCTCTATTTTTTCCTTCTTTGTAACTTATCACCAGTTTAATAAAGAGACAAGTGTTGTGACTTCAGGACTCCGGTGGGATTTAATGGGCTCCTTCAGATCCAAAGCGAAAGGCCCACCAGCTATTCAGACCTAGCAAAAGGGAATGGCTCAGTGACTTTCTAGCGTGGGACCTCACAGGCTAAAGGATGACTCACATGAACAGCTCCAGGGAAAGGATGGCATAGGGCAGGGGAAAGTCCGCACTGGGAGATGTATCCTTCATGCATTAAAGCACTGACTGGAGATTGACACAAAGATAACAGCTCAATTAGCACCACACTGTGTGCGCAGCTGTTACTCACAGTCCCTCACAATGCAGTGAGCAGCTCCAAGGTGTCGGGCCCATCATTTGGAAGGGCTTTCATCCGGCCACAAAGGGTGTTTCCCAAGCAGGCCACAGGAGAGTCAGCAACTCCCATGCTTTTTGGTGTTTTTCTTAAAGCTCCAACTCCCAGAGTCTTTCACTATCCCTTCACCTTTAAAAATGAAAGTAAGGGTCTGGCTTTTCTGATAGTGGAGAAAAACTTGAGAGCTGGGACTAGAAAGAACCCAAACTTTACCAGAAATATTCATGATTTTAAGCCAATCTCACATTTGTTTGTTTTCTGAGGGCTGGCTCATACTTGTTTGTGATGCTTGGAGCTTGCTAGCTAATGCTGGAAGAGGATCAGTTCAACTCAGAACTAAAGCTCTCTGGGAATTGTAGTCCAGAAGGAAGATGGGAACTGGAGGTGTGAATGGGTAGCACCCCTTCTTGGCCTGAGGTCCCCCTGCAGGCAGCATGCCTCAGTTTCCCCTGTCTTCAGCTCAATTGAATTATCACAATGCCTCTTATTTGGGTCAGCACTATCTCTACTTGGAGCTGAATTTACTACCATTACAGATCAGCCCCAAAATAAAGTTCTTGACTCTACCCCAAGTCTATCTTCCCATTCTGTCCCTCTGTAGCCTCCCAGGTAAATTTCCCTGCCTAGAGCCTTTTCCCTAAAGATACAGGATTTCTGGCTGTCCCCTGCCTTTGCAGGACCCTCCACTTGTTTTCCCCTGTACATCCCCCTCTCTTCAGGGTCCTGTTACTCTTTATAGACTCAGCTCCTCCTTATCCAGCCGGTTCTACTGATGGACTCATGCCACATCCCTGGTGTGGCAGGAACAGGCAGAGCTAATAGTGCAGGGCTGACCAGCTGCAGGCCTCTCACCCTTAAAGGGACAGGCCATCCCATAGCTGGCTCCTTCAGCGTTCCTTAGCATGAGGTTCTGGGGACTCCTCACTCAGAGAAGACGGGATTCCCCCCTGAATCAGGATGGCCTGCAAAGCCCCTCCAGGGACTCAGTCAGCTGACATCCCCCTGAGACCTTCTCTATATGGTATGAGCTGGAATCCCCTGGCAGAATATTGGCAGGACTCCCCAAATCTCCCATGGAGTCTTGGCTGGGATGCCCCTAGGTCCTCTTCAAGGGCACCCTAGCAGCTGAACATTTGAAGCCAATCTCTTTAAACCTGCCAGACAAAGAGCTTTCTAGGGCAATTAGACCCACACTACTGCAGCTGCCTTCATTAATTAAAAAGCAACAGAATTATGCAAAGGGGGAGGGGAGAATAACACAACAGAGGTTGTGAAGCCCCATGGGACTGGTTTCCAAAGCAACCCGGCTTGAAAAGGCAGCTGCTCGCTGCTCTAGATTGGAGTGGGCCTGGACCCCCCAGCTGTGGGGATGGGGGCACTTGATGGGAGTGGAGTGGGTGCCAACCTGAGTAAAAAGGCTGGTGGAGTGGCACAGCCGCTGCGTTGCCTTGGCAAGCAGTCGGGTGGGCTGCATTGTGCTGCCCATAATCACCACTTGGAAGGACAGGACGCTCCCGCTGTGTGACGCCCCCGCACAAGGGCTGTGCAAGCAGTAGCCATTCTTCGTTCTCTGGAGGGAAACCGAGGTCCTGCTCCTCAGAGGGATCTAGGCCCCATTCTAACTCCCACATGGATTTAGGCCCTGAATCCTCATTGAAATCAAAGGGAGTTTGTGCCTAAATAGCTCTGAGGATCTAGGCCCAGCTGCCCAGAGCCCACAGGGAGCTGGTTTAACCTCTTCTCTGCTGGCAGCATTATCTGTGTGAGGCTTTTGTGCATGGGGAGGCATTATGGCCATCATCCCCCTGCACCCCCGCTGCACACTCTCCAAGGGGAGGGGGCTGTTCCTACTACCCCAACCCTCTTGGGAATGGGGGTCTCTTCCCAGTCACCATCTGTGATGGTTGGGCTCAGCCTCCCTGTGTGGCAGGGGCCGGCACAGGGCCAGGCGCTGGGACTGTGCAGATGCCTGTGTGTGAAGGGGGGGGTGGGGGAGCCAGCAGATAAGAGGGAGAACACAGCTGCCTTATCAGGAGCATGTACAGCACGCTAGGGGAGTGTGCCTGGCAGCCCTGTGTTTGAGAAGTGCAGCCAGGGCAACGGCTCTGCTTCCTGCCTGAGGAACCTAGTTACCACAGGGACACCGGGCCTGGGCGGCGGGGCTAGCTTTCCCCTGCCAGAACTGGTGGCCAGGCTAGGGGAAGGTTAGGGCAGGGGCTGAGGGAGGGGAAACCCAGGAGCCTCACATGAGGGGAGAAGTCCTTCATCCTCAGGGGAGGGTGCATCTCCCTCCAGTATGTGCCCCAGGCTTCCTCTGGGCCAAGCTGCAGCGGCTAGGAGTCTGCTAGGGACCTTGCTGCTCGAGCTTTTGTCTCTGGAGGGCCTGAGTTCACTCTCCACCACAGGTGTCCTTGTGCACCCCCTCACCGAGCAGTTCCAAGCCATGCCAAATTTCACAAGCCAGGGTGTTTGCATGGGCGCTCACCCCACATTGCCACACTCTGCAGGGCCCACCTCTTGCTCTGAAGACAGCGACTCCAGTGGGAGCTGAATTCAGGATGAAGGCCGCAGCCACAGAGGGAGGGAACGGTGGTTGCAAGAACCGTGCGGCCCGTCAGCTCGCTCTTATTAAAGAGACTCACCAACAATGCTCCTTGCATCAAACCTGTACACTGATCACTGGTGGCAGGAAGGGGAGCCAGAACACAGCACAGTATTCACACCCTCCACACTACTGTAATAATCTTTGTACAAAATATGCCAGGTGAGGCATCATTTGAAAACGAACAACTTGCTGGTCAGTGAACTCATGGTGAAATGTGTGTAGCGATGTTACCTGTAAAGTTACAAATGTACACTGAAATCGTGTGTTTGCTGGACAAGCCTGTTTCTCAAAGACAAAGGACAAAGCTGACGCCTCTAGCCAAGTGTCCTCAAAGTTGGTGGGCCATTGTGTAGCCACTTCTTGGCCAGGAAGGGGAGCAGGAACAAACAGAGCTGCATCTTAGCAAACAGCATGAACCCACTTTCCCCAGGAGCTGCCGTATCTCTGTCCTCACAGCAGGTATGAACTTTATCTAGGAGTAACTTATGGGAAATGCATATCAAAGGGGGACTGAAGGGTAACAGTGAAGGGCAAAACCACCCCAGGTTCTCTCTCCCTAGGCAGTTCTCTTTGCCACCTAAGACAACAAAAGAAAGAGCCTGTGGACATTGGGAGCAGAGCCTGGCCTGAGTGCTTGGTCCAGAAAACATGCGGCAAGGGACTCCGCCTTGAGTTGAGTCCAGTTTGTCAAGTTTAGAGAGTGTTTGAGCTTTATTTGGTTTGTGACCATTTCTGCCTTTAAAGCCTCCTTACTTGTACTCACGTAAAATCTCACTTTGCAGTTAATAAACTTGTTTTTATTAACTTTGCTGAAGGAAGCAAACTGCTGTATGTTGATTTCCTTAGAGGGGCTATGGACTGTCCAGGAGAGGGCAGAACATATGCTTTGGGGGTTGGAGGGGGAAACTGGGACTGGGAGCATGCGGGGGTCATCCTGCAGTAACAACCAAGGCTGCAGGAAGCCAGATAGATTTTGGAAGCCATTCCCTGTTAGCAAAAACGAGGAGTCCTTGTGGCTGTTTGGGGAGACTTAGCCTCCCCTGGCCTGTGTTCCCACCCCCCCATGAAGCAAAGACTAACACAGCAACCACTCTGAAACCATTCCCTGTTAGATGCTGAAAGCAGATCCCATGTAAATGCCATAGCAGGTGTGACCATGGAGCTGAGGAGGGTCCCAATGTAGGGTTACATCCTGGAGCATGCGGAAACTTCTCTTTCCTGTCATGATAGTCATGTGGGCTGTGTTTGGTAAATATCCTGTCTGCTGGGTAATTAGCTAGTGACTGCACGGCCCTCCAGCTCCCTGAGCAATTACAGTAAGTGGGCCAGCCACCGATCTCTGCTGCACGGGTGTAAACTCAGAGTAAGGTAGCGGGGTTTCTATGGAGATACACGCTGCTGGGGTAACGGAGGGGATGCTGAATGAAGCCTGCCCATCCAACCTTAATTTGGCCCCTTTGGGCAAGTGCCTTCTGACAGGCTTTAATGACATGAGTCTGTACTGTTTCCCCCAGAACACTGCTGCATTCTGGGGATGAATCAGGGTACAGCAGCCAGCCACTGTCTGTAGAACTTCGGCTGCGTTTGCTGCAGGTGTGTCATGAATGAAGCAAAGCATGGGCAGCACATGAACGGCCAATTTGGGGAGGCTAGCCCCTGTTCTCCTTCCCCCACCAGAGCCCAGAGGGCCCCCCTCCCCACAGCTGCATCTCCTGCGCCCCAGCCCACACGAGCACCCCCAGCTCCGGAGCACTGGGAAGCGCGGCCCCCAGCATCCTCAGCCCAAGTGCCAGTGGGCGACTGGCCCCAGCCATTCCCAGTCCCCAGCCGCCAGCCGGCCTGTCCTAGCTCAGACCATGGGAGAAGAGCAGGAAGCAGGAAAGGTCCAGGGGGAAAGCATGGGCAGATCTATGCCTGGCTGTTTGGGGAGACTTAGTCTAGATGAGACATGATTAATCAATCCCCAATACATCGAGCGCTATCCGGCGGGTAGTGTAGCCGTACCCTCAGCCTTTTCACAGGTGGTCACTAACTAACGGTGTGCTCTTCATTTCCTGGGCACCCAACTGGAGAGCTTGGTATTGCTTTGAAGCAATGCAGAGTGCTCAGAGCTGCCACTGAAGGCAGCGGAAGCTGTGGTTGGAACATAGAAAGTGCTAAACAATGCTAAGGACTCTGAAATGTCAGGTCCTGGCTGTTTCCAACTGGGCACCCAATTTAACGGACACTGTGACGTTTATCTTGCGCTGCCTCAGTTCCCACTCTGTAAGACAGGCCAACCCCTGCTCGTCTCCCAGGGGTGTTGTGAAAATAAATTCCAGAGAAGCAGGTACAGAGCGATGAACACCCATGGCAGTACCGCCTGCCCAGTCCGGCTTTCAAGCTAGCCGCTGCCTCTGCTTTTCCTTGCTTAGGTTGGGTTTCCCGAACTCCCAGCCTGGTCTGGTTGCTGCAGGGCCCTGGGTCTTCAGCTCCATGATAAAGAAAAAGTCCACCCCCTTCCAGCGTATGGACAAAACACCTCCCACGGCCCTGTGGGAAGCTGAGCCCAGTCCCTGCCACCTGAGATCTCTCTTCAACCCCTCCCGGGCTCCTTTGTCTTTCCAGCATGAAGGCTTCGGGCATGGAACCTCCCTTTTCCTGGCTTGCTCTTGCTTTCTCCAGGTTTCAGTTTTCTCTCTGCACCCCAGAAGTCCTGATTTAACCAATGATCTACCTGTCCTGGGACTTTGTTCATTTTTTTCCACCTGGGGAGGTAAGCCATGTGTGTCACTATTGGAGCTGGGCCCCTCTCCCCTTAAAAGGCCAAGCACCCAGCGACAGCGCTCTAGGAAAGCCCATGGGCCTATTAATAATTCTGTCTCCAGTGCAAGGATGAAACAAACCAGCAAAGGGCGGCTCGCTCAACGAGCACCAGCCATCCCGGGCAGCGACTGAGTCAGTGGAACTCAGAGCATATGCATGTACAATTGACAATGGTAGCATCACACCTATGCACAAGGGAGCTGCTTTAAGGTTGCACAGCCGAGCTTTGTTCTGGCACGTCCTCGCTTCTGAGTGCTTGACTTTGCAACCTCAGCACTCTCTTCGCATATTCTTAGTGTGTGATTGTTTATAGTACAGCAGTGGCTAGCGGCCAGGACCCTGTTGTGCTGGTCACTCTACAAACATATAACAAGGAGACCGGGATGTAGTTCTTTGGCTTGGGTGATGTACGGAAAGAGCTCAAATCCATGTGCATGGTAATGAAACCCTACCTGCTAGTGGCGCTCTGTACAGTCATTAGCCTTACAGGGGCTAGGCCAATGGGCCCAAGACATGCTGGGTAGAACTGCTACACTTCACTGGGGGACAAATCCGGTTGGGAAAGGGTCTGCTGGAAATGTACATGGTCAGATCGCAGGAAGAAAGAAGCAGGAATTGGCAGAAACTGAGCAGGTCATTCACTGATTGGCAGCAATTGTAGGTGGGCCCCAAGGAAATGCGCATCTTGTATAGAGGCTTCTCTCTCTCCACGCCAGTAGCTGAAGGCTGGGGGCTACCCACTGCACAGACACTGTCGGGCTGAGGCACAAGTGGCATTCCCCCAAGTCGGGAGAAGACAGAGCTTCTTTCCCACACTGATCCAGATAAGGGACCCTTGCACCATGACCCTAGGCTTGGTGTCACCGTGGGGATGCTTTCTGTTGTGCTTGGCTAGGAAAGCGTGCAGCTAGCTCGCCTTCACGTTCTCCCATGTCGTGCCAAGGAACGCCAACTGCGCGGACACTAAATGCAAGGGGAGGAAGGAGCTGGCTGGAGCACATGGAGAGAGCAGAGGAGGCTGCAAAAGGAAAGTGAAGATAACTTTTTCTCATCTGTAATAGGGTCAAAAGCATGGAAGGGCTGCTGGCTTCTTTCAGCCCCAGTGCCACAGACGGGCTGGTGCGAGCACAGAAAGGGCTGAATGACGTAGGGGGATGAGTCATCCGTCTCCTGTGGTCAGGGTAAGAGAAATAACAATAAAGGGACTCTGTGAAACACAAGTAGGCTGGGATTGCCAAAGAGGCATTAGCCACTCACTCCCTTTAGAACTCTCCCCCCACAGCCCTAGCAGCTTGGGGCTTTTTCCCCATCTATAATCAAACTGACTCCATTTGCGAGGTTTTATTTTAACCCCCATCCCTGGCAGTTTAAGCTGATCCCTGGAAATCAAAGCCTCATCGTCCCTGCCTGGTTTGGTACATCTCGTTACTCAGAAAGCACCTGGAACAAGAGCTTCGCTGGCAACTGCCTGAGGGATGCACAAGGCAGATCAGCCTCCCTCTCGCGCTCAGGGCTTTGTGTCAGTAAACACAGTGGCTATGACTCAACGCAGCTGTGCCGTGCCACGGGGCCAGTTTAACAGGCGCTTTGCTGATCAGATCTAACTGACGCCTCCCGCTGGGTGAGAGCTGACGGGGGAGGCAGCCCCGCCGCTGGCAGGTGTCCGAGACGCTGCGAGATGTCCAAGATGCACTGGGAAAGGTGGGACCCGACAGGCTTGGTGGTTTAAGGGAGGAGAACGGTGCTACTACCCAGCTGCATGAGAGGCTCATTCATCCATGTTCTTAAAGCACTTTGCAATCCTTAGGCCTTGTCCACATTCAGAGCTGGCAGTGGTTTCGCTAAAGCCAGTTAAACTGGTGCAAACCCCTCTGTGGACGCTTTTAAATGGGTTTGGTGTGGGGAAGGGGCTTCCGTCAGTGTATCATTGTGATCTAGTGGCACTTTGCAGCAACTTTGCACTCATAACACGGAGGAACCAGGCCTGGAACATCTGATAATGAAGCAAGGGGTAACAGACGACAATGTGCCAAAATGGGCATTTCCTGGCTCCATTTCCTAGAGATCCTAGCCTCCCATTTCTGAGTGAGATGAAGCTGTAAAAATAATCCCATAACTGAGTTTGGGCCTTATGTGAGAGCCTCCTGGTGAGTCATTTCTGCCGTCAATTCCCTGTGTCTAGCCGCCTGGAGATATTCTCCCCACGAAGTACTCTCCACAGGTTTGCACTGAGACTTTTAAAGGAAGAGGCACCTTCCCACACTGGGCCGGGAGGAGAGGAACAGGGGACTATGCCTCAAAACAAACAAAGCTTCTGAGCCTGGTGCTTCTTTTGCCTCTATTAATAGACAGTTGTTAAAATACATCTGTTGAAAAGACATTAGCAGTCGATTAAAAAATTATTACAAATGCCCCTGGAGCCAGCTGGGGCGAGGAAAACACCCAGTCGAGAACGCTTGGGCGCAGAGCCTCGAAAGGTCTTTAGGCTCCTAAATCCCATTGATTGTAACCAAAGTTAAGAGCCTAAATCCCTTTGGGGA
Source organism: Dermatemys mawii (assembly GCA_007922305.1). NCBI lineage: Eukaryota > Metazoa > Chordata > Testudines > Dermatemydidae > Dermatemys > Dermatemys mawii. The sequence goes on along the minus strand of ML677379.1, from coordinate 11,840,848 downwards.
TCTGGCCCTTCTGGCTGTCTCTGCAGAGAAACACCTGAAGGGTCTCCTGAAGCGCACTCTCTCCGCCAGAGACAGGGAGCTCAGTGAAGTGCTAGTGTGTAACGTGATTGAGATCAGGGGCATCATGGCATTACTGCCACTGTTATTACCACCTGCTATTGTTTCTATAGCACCTAAAGCGTGCTAGGTCCTTTGCGGTACCTGAAATCAGCGGTCCCCGCCTCCCCCGCATTAATGTGGCCTGCATACCCTGGAATAACAACTCACCCTCTTCATCTCTCCCTGCCGACCTGCATTTGTCACAGCCAGCCACCGAAGGAGCTGCCCGTGCTTTAGATTAGTCCACCTGGCGCTGCCGGCACATACCACCCGCTGCTGTCACTTGGCTCCTGTCACAGCTTCGCGTGTCAGCTTCACCTGCCTTCCCAGAGGTCGAGGGCTTGGGAGTGATCGCTAAGGAGCAAAGCTCTGCTCCTGCCGAACAAGGGGCAGCGATCTAAATACCTCAGAAGGTCAATAAACCCTGAGGTCTGGCTTCCTTATCAATGGCCTGTTCTCTGATCCCACGAGCCGGCACAAGGGTGAGTCCGGAGAAATAACCCAACCCCGTTTTTAAAAGGGCCAGTCCCTCACAGCTAGGGCAATTTACTGGTAGGCCCAGCCAGACCTCACTCCTGGAATGACTGAGCCCTAAACCAGAAGGAGGCAGTTTTGCCTAGTTGTCTGAGCAAAGGATGCAGAAACAGAAGGGGCCTCAGGTCCTACTACCTCCATTCCCCACAATTGGGGCACTGACGCACTAGGTGACCTCTGGCATGTCACTTGATCTCCCTGGACCTCCATCAAAAAGTCTATTTCTCTAGAAGACTAGGCAAAAGCAGAACCTCCCTGATGGCTCAGAGGCTACAGCTGGAGTTTGGCACTTGTGACGTGCCAGTGTCAGGAAAAACACTGGGAGAGGAAGAGAATTAGCTCAAGTGAGTGCCTTTGTCCTTTTCCAGCTCCCTGCCTTCTTGCTTTCTCCATCTTTGGCTCCCACCCACAATACCTGGCTGCCCCAACATTGTAAAGCCACAGAAATAGCCTTTCACTAGATTTACTCCGGATAAAGGCAAGTTCTTCCAAAGCCATAACCCCGACCTCCCCAACAGGTCAAAAAAGGGTTGGTCAGTCCTTCAGACTAGCTGAAACCCTGTTTCAATCCTTCTAGCAGAGGCCAGGATATAGAGGGCAGTGAAACAAAGTTGAACCCAGTACACTGTGCTTTCTCAGCTGGTTTCTTCTGGGATTTGGCCTGGAATTCTGAAGCCCATCATGGTCTGGTCCAAAGTGTTCCTGGGGCTGGAGTTGACATAACTGGATCGGGTCTCCAGTGTGCAGCTGGTCCTCTGCAGGAACTGAAGGAAGTTCTCCTGTATGGAACCCTCCGGGCTAGAGAGACAGAGCTCCTGGTTCAAGGGTCTGTTGAGGCAGCTCCGTCCCAGCCTAGACAGCTCTTCCCGTATCTGGCGGTTCAGTAACCCATAGAAAAAAGGGTTGATGGCGAAGGAGGAGTAGGCAAGCCAGGTGACGACCGTCTCCCCGTCTCCCCTGCCCGGGCTGACAGAGTTAATGGAGCAGTATAAATGGAAGGAGAAGAATGGCAACCAGCAGCACAAGAATTGACCCACAATGAGGATCACGGTCATGGCAGCTTTTCCTCCTCCAAACATCCGCTCTGGGGAGAGCCTGGGAGGCAGGTTTCTGGTAGTAATGATAGTGACTTGGCTGTTAATAGACTCCGATCGCTGCCGTGGGGCAGCGGTCCAAGACGGGACAGGCACGTGCTGCAAGGAGGCAATCCGGGCCACTTTGTAGATGCTGCAGTAGACAGCAAAGATGACCAAGGTAGGCAGGAAGAAGCAGAGGGTGCTGAAGACAATGACAAAGACCTTCTTGTGGGCCCCAGGGCTCCAGGACACAGTGCACTTACTGGCACTCGTGGCCCCATTGTCTTGAGGCCACCCCACCAATGCCAAGACTGTGACCAGGATCGACTTAATCCAGATGAAGATCACCACTGTGACCGCCAACCCAACAGTCATCTTGACCTCGTACCGCATGGGGTGAACGATGTAGTAATATCTCTCCACGCTGATGACTGAGATAGTGAGAATGGAGGCGCTAATGAAGCAGATGTTCAAGAAGATGAAGGTCTGGCACTCTGCGATACTGTAGATCATCCTGTTGAAGCAAGAGGAGCTGGAAATGATTCCCAATGGCATCAGGAAGATGGCAGACAACAGATCCACCAGGCAGAGGTGGCAGACAAAGATGAACTTCCTCAGCAGAGGGGTCTTGAGGATGACCACCATCACTGCCACATTGGCAACCAGGGCTACGAGGTTCAGCAGGACCATGAAGAAAAGGCCAATGGCCTCCTGGAACTGGGACACCTCTAGTAGAGAGGAAGTGTTTAGCCCCTGAGTAACGTTAAGCCCAGTTCTGTTCGCCATTGTGCCTCAGGGCTATGCTGAGATCTCCAGCACCTGGGAAGTAGGAACAAGTTGCCAGTGTCTCCTAGCAAGAAATGTCACCACTCCCATCTTCTTCCCGGGTGGATCTTCTTCCCTGTGAGGAGAAGGGAGAGCAGCAAAATTGAGAAGCATTGCAAGTGAGCAATGAGAATGTCTTGCAAGTGACTGTAACCCCGAATGACCCTGGGGGATGACACAAGCACCTCACCTTTCTGCTCCGGTGGGGTCCTAAGGTTAGGAGCAACTTGGCAACTCCTATTCTTCAAGCCAACAGAGACAGGCGAGATGCTAGAGGTGACACACTACAGGATGAGGCTTGGGGAGGAATCGCAAGCCAAACTAGGAGATCCTTCAGAGTGCTACAACAGCCCTCTCTTCCACTGCCCCAGTGCAGGGCTCCAGACTGGCTGTCCACCAGCAAGGAGGGCAGAGAGAATGTCTGCCTGCCAGAAACCAGCAGCTACGAGCAGGAGCAGATCAGTCCTGTCCAGGCATGGGCAACCCCCACCCAGCGAAGGCCTCAATCCAAAGCTGGAGGGAGTTGGAGAACAAAGCAGGCTCCATCACTAACCATGGCTTCTCCACTGAGATTGCCATTGAGGGGGCAAATTGTGCCGGTTGCTTTGTGTTGTGGATACCTGTCCATTAAGAGCTGGCCTGGAACCAGCCACTTCTCCCATAGAGACAGCCAGGCGGCCACAGACTATTGTGTTCAGGAGCTTCACAGACACATGGGGCCACAGACTATTGTGTTCAGGAGCTGACCATGTTGGGTCCTTTGACACCCAACGCACAACATTTGAGTCACCTACCGAGTATTGTATCACCGTTAGGGCCTCATTAAACATTGTTTCAGGCTCCTCATCAGTAAACGCTCAACCTGGATTGGAACAGGGACCTCGACCACAAGCCCCAAATCCTGCCCCAATTACTGGAGACATTTCTCTGGTTATCCATTGAAACGGAAAGGAGATAAATAAGAGGGGACAAGAGAAACGTCTATAAAATAATGACTGGAATGGAGAAGGAAGATCGGGAGCTTCTGTCCTCTCTGCCTCATGACACAAGAACCAGGTGACTTTCAATGAAAATGAAAGGTGGGAAATTCAAAACCAATCTGTGGATGTACCTTTTCCACACAGCATGCAATCAGCTAGGGGAACTCATTGCCACAGGAAGTCACGGGGCTTCACTAATTTAGCAAGGCTAAAAAGGGGATTGGACACTTCCATGGATAACCAGATCCAGAGTTATCACAGATAATGAGAACATACATTTTGCAACAGCTTTTAAACCTCCTACTTCAGGGCTTAAGCCAGTCTCTAAATACATAGGATGAGGAGGTCTCCTGCACCTTACTCTAGTAGAGACAGGATACTGGGCTAGATGGCTCAGATCCCATCTGACAAATGCTACGGTCCTATGGTGGCAAAGTCCAGGCATGGCTCTCCCCACAGCCTCGTTCCAGCTTTAATGCTGCTCTATTTGGTAGTTTCTTCCCACACCCAGTTTTGATTTCTTCTAACAATCCCGCCCTCCCCCATCACCATCTTGAGCTGAGCCAGCCTTGGGCCCAAGCCCCCCGCTGTGCCTCCCCCAGCACAGGGTCTGGTAGCACTTCCCTGCTCCTCAGTTTCCATAGCTTTGTTTTTTTCTTTATACATGGCACCTTTCAGCTCCCTGAGAGGACTTTCTAAATTAAGGATCAAACAGTCCCTGCACCTGTGGGGCTGTAAATCCACATAATCACTCAGCGCAGGCGGTCTTAGAGAGCAGGCCAAGGAGGCATTGTACTGCACACCCCTCAGAAGTCTGCCGGAAATTAACCCTTCCCATTGTGGGCTTGGGGGAGTGGGGAAAGCTGGAAAAGGTGACTGGCCTGTGAAATAAATGCCTAAAACAACATTTAGGGTGAGAAATTACTACTTGTAACCAGTTTCTTTACTGTCTTAAACTTACATTGCGGTTTTTGTTTTATTTGCTGGGTAATCTGTTTTGGTCTGTTTGCTAACCCCTTATAATCACTTAAAATCCATCTTTTGTAGTTAATAAACTTGTTTTTGTTTTCCTCCAAACCCAGTTTGTGGAATTCAGAACTGGGGTGGATGGGGGGATGCTGTGCATATCTTCCTCCACATTGAGGGAGATGAATTTCAATAAGCTTATGCTGTACAGCTCTCTATGCAGCACAAGACAATACAATTTTGGGTTGGCATCCCAGAGGGGGTGTCCCCAGACCTGACTTCAGTGTCGGTGACTTTCCTGCAGCCGGGTGTGACCCTACCTGTGTGTGTGCTGGAAGGCCTGGCTCAGCAGGACAGGGTAAGGGAACTCTGATGGTGGAACAGGCGGGCTCAGTGGTACCCAGTACACCAGATGGCACCCTTAAGCGGTGGGGTAACCCGTCACAGGGGTTGGGGTCATAGGTTGGCTCAGAGACTGTGGGCTGGGCAGTGACTCTGAGGTTAGCTCGGGGAGCATGGAGGGAGGCTGGGGCAATGATCACCGTGGTTTGGGAAGGGCGGTGTAAGTTCTGGGATGACAGGCTGGTACAGACAGTGCTTTGAGAACTGGTGTGACGGGATCGCTCACGGGCTGGATGAGGGTGTTGAGTCAGCATGGAGTGGGGTGTATGCAGAGGGATGCAGTAGGTCAGGGGCTGGTTGGGCTGGGGTGCTGGGCCTGTGGTAGCTCAGAGAGCTAGAGTCTGCACAGACAGGGGGTAGCTTAGGAGCTCGTGGTGACTGGCCAGTGCCGAATGGGATGGCTTTGTTGCCAGGGCTTAGGGTGTCCAGGGCAGCTAGACATTTGGACCAATGGCTCCTTGGCCTTTGCGGGGAGTTGGCACCATGGGAATGAGGCAGGGAATAACTGGGGGAAATCCATGGGAGGTTCCTTCTACTTCAGGGGGCACACATGGCTCCAAACTGGATAGGCCAGGCCATGACCGTGGCCCTGCATGCCGTCCCCCTGCACCAGCCATGTGCAGCAGGCCATTCAGAAGCCCTGGCTCCTCCCTGAGCTCCCTGGGCCCAAAGGTCCATCTAATGCTGGGGAGAGCCGGCCCTTTGTGCAAAGCAAAGAACCCTTCTTTCACTGGGCAGGAGGTAGGGACAGGGCTGGAGCAAAGGAAGCTGGGGCCTCCTCCCTCTGTGTGAACTCAGTGCTGGGGGAGCTGCTGCACTGAGGGAGGGCAGCTTCCATTTCCTCTAGTTCTCCCCACGGCCACCAAGCCCCCTCCCCAGCCCAGGACCTGCCTGTGGGGCCCCTCCCCTGCTGGCAAACTCTCCATCAGCATGAGCCTGGGGGCTGATCAAGCTCCTGTTGTCCAGGTGTCACCCATCTGAGTCCCACACCCACGCTGAGCGGCGTCTCACCCGTGGGGTCCGGCAGCAGAGGGCACAGTAGCCGATCCCAGCAGGGCTGTAGCCTGGCATTGAATTTGGTGTAGAGGTTCCTGGGGGTTCAACGAAACTGCAGGCCTGGAGGACCACGGCAGGGCACTGGCTAAGGGCAGCCCGGCCCTCTGCGGGAGAGGGGCCCAGAAGGGTTGTGTTGAACGCTGGTCTCTTTGCAGGAACCAGGGAGGGACAAAAGGGAAAAAATCCAGCCCCAGGAGAGATGAGTAAATCAGTGATTCTGGAAGCTTCCCCTGAGGCTGGTGATGGAGTCTCTGCCTTTGAGCACAGAGTCTGCTTCACCCATTGGCCCCCATGAGCCATTGCTCAACCCAGAGCTCATTCGCGAGCAGCTTGCGGCTGGCCTTCGAAGCCAGCTGTTTGGCTTGGGCCCGGCCCGGCATGTGGCAGGTTCTGGTTCCTGGACAGGAGCAGCGCGATGCTTAGGAGCTGCTGCCAACCCTCAGGTCACCGTTCAGAACTGGCTCGCTGAGCGCATTCTCCAGCAGCTCCCCTAGGCTGGGCAGCAGGACCCTCCTGCTATGCACCCTGCAGAGGGGACATGGAATGGGGGTGACCACAGCCAAACCCCAGGCCATTCAAAATCCACCCCCTGCTCTATAAACAACATGCTCGGTAATACAGATCCGTTTCTCTCTGCTCTCTTTCCATGCCCTCCTAGACCACTCCTGGGCAAAACCTGGTCCAGTGGACATTGAACCTGTCTGGGCCCTAGGAGATCTATTCCCAGTGATGTCACTGAATGGGGGCTGGACTTGATGAGCTCTCAAGGTGCCTTCCAGCCCTACATTTCTATGATTCTAAGTCACTTTGTGACTCAGTTTCCTCATCAGTAACACACAGAGTACGAGCCTTTACCATCCTTGCAAAGGGCTTTGAGATCACCTAGTTTCCCCTCACAAAACACTGGCGCAAGAGCAGCCTGTCTCGCTCTGAAGGACCTAGTCTACACTGGAAAGGGTTTGCAGGTATAGACACGGTTCCAGCTACAGCAGCTAGCCCTCCCAGGGGGGAGACAGCTTTCCCCAACACGAGAGTGCTCACACCAGTTCCGCGGATGAAGTAGCCTAGTCTGGCCAAAGCAATTGTTTTGCTGGTGTAACTGTGTCTACACTAGGGCTCTCGCCAGCAGACATGTCTTTAAATCATCCCTCCAACCGACATTACCTAGTTTCTCATCTAACCCTGGCCTAAGGCAAAGCCCATGTCTGTGCCCACTCAGCGGCCCCCTTTCCAAGTCCCAGTGGTAAATGCACCTCCTTTGCCTCCAGATCTCTCCACCACACCCTCCGGTAATCTGCTCCTAGTCCCATAACACATTAGGGACACAAATTACGTGAAACTGTCTACAAAGAAGAGCCGGATCCCTTGATCGCGGGTGCTGAGGGACTGGCAAGATCGGACCCCACCCTGCCATTGTCATTTAGTAAGAACGAATCCCCCCACCCGACTTCTCCTGGCAGGAGGTGGATAACTCACCGGACTCGAATGCACCGGGAGACTTTTGGGAGGCTGGCTCCCAGGCTGGCTTCTCCCGCTGGCCTGTGGGATCCTCATCTTGGCTCTATCAGGTGAGCAACTTTCCCCCCTCTGCTCGGATACGGGCTGTGATGGCTTCAGCTCTCTGGGATCAGGGTGGGCTTGACGGTCCCCTGGTGGGGACATGAATGAGCAAAGCCCTCCCGAAGCAAGGTGGCCCCGTGTCTCACCTCCATGTGCCCGCGTGGCTTATGGCATCAGAGTCCCTCTAGCTCCCCGTGCCAGTGTGTGTGAGGAGGTGGTCCACTGTCCCAGCCCCCAAAGCTGGGATGATGGAGGGCCTCACAGCATCCTCAGGGGAAGCAGGGGGCACATCTGCCTGGCAGCGGTCCCCTCTCTCCCAGCTCTGGATGGGCGCCGGGAGGCGGCTGCTGCTGCTCTGTGCTGCGGATGGCACAGGCTGTCACATCTGGTCTTTGCCTGGCCTTTCAAAGCACTGTCATTCACACAGAGAATTCTACTGGGTCCTAAGCAGCCTCAGCTCTCAGCACCACACCTGGGCCCTGGCTGCCCCTTCACTGTGCTGCCAGGGGTGGGGGGGCAAAGCAAAGGCCTCACTGGGTGCCGCCCCTGCAGGGGAGAGGATCAGGGCCAGCTCTTGTACACAGCCAGGCCATGCATCACCTAAAGCAGACAAATACCGGGGCGGGGGGGCAGGTAAAGAGGGGCTGGTGCCTGGGCCGTGAGGATGGAGGCTCAGGAAGGGATGAGGAGCTGGGCTCAGGCTGCCAACAGTACAATCCTGCTGTCCCCGAGCTGGGAGTGCTCTGCCCAAACATCTCATTCCAGCTGTAGGGGGCACTATGTTATTTTGAGGGTTCCTGGCATCCAAGCCGGTCTCCTCTAATCCCAGCCCGGGCAGAGGGTCCCAGGTGTCCAGGTCAGGGAGCCCTCTTTCTACTCCGGCTAGGCAGGGCCCAGCAGCCCAGGGGTTCCCTGCTCCCTGACCCAGGCAGGACATGTGGCCCAGAACCCCTGCCATCCAGAGACGACCTCCCCAGTCAGGTTATAGGACAAGCTCAGCCACTGTGGAGACCAGCCCAGGGAGTCCCATGCAAGGGGGTGGGAGCTGCTGATCTGTCTGTCCTGCCCCCCTGGATGAACGGGGTACACACAACATGCAGATTAGGGCCAAGGTTTTCCGGCATGGCCAGTGATTTTAGGGGCCCAGCTTGAGACGCTGTCAAGGGGCCCCACTCTTAAGTGGTGAGTACCCACCTTCTGAAAATCATGCCCCCTTCAGGTATCTCTAGGTGGGCCCCCAAAACCCAAGGTGCCCAGAATCACAGGTCACTTTGGAAACTTCGGGCCCAGACAGGGAGAAAGATGTCAACGGCTGTTAACAGCTCATGGGGAAAGGGGAGGAGTGTGTCTAGCGGCTAGAGCAGCAGGCTGGGAGTCAGGACTTGGAGGAGGAAGGGGGGGTGGAGCCTCAGCTCTGCCACTGATCTGTTACATGCCCTTGGACAAGTCACTTCTTTCTCTTGTAACACAGCAGTTTGGGTTTACAGAACCCATGGCCAGAGCGGACGAACTCCAAAGGGGGTTGTGAGACCTGCAGCCTCGCTCATGGGCAGGGCTTCAGCTGGAAGCATTTTGCCTGCACCCTCTTATCTATTCTTATTCCTAGTCCCTCAGCCAAGCCAAATGCTTCCTGGGACCCAAGTCCTTGGCAGAGGCGTGTCATACCTTCCCCTGAGGCGGGCCCAAGGGGCAAGGGCTCCCCACCCAGCCACAACCCTGTGGCGGCACCCACAAAAAACACACTATACTAGTTTAGTGCCTGTGATTATGTCTCTCCCCAGAGGCTGGGCCCAGCAAATGCAACAACCAGCCACACAGCTAACGACTCCTCCAGCGGGAGTGGCAGAGGCTTGCACTTTTAGGTGAAGGGCCCAGGTTCAGTCCTCGTTCATGGCGGTAGCAAGAGGGGACAGCTACTGTCCAGAACAGAGATCAGTTTTCATCGGTGGAGGGGGAGCTGCAAGAAGCCTGGGATCAGCGGAATAACCAGACCAGATCCTCGGTTGCTGCAGACTGCAGGAGCTCCATGCCCTGACTTCAGACTCCACCCTTTTCCACCGCTGAGGATCTGGCCCAGTTACGTCTAAATAAAAATGAGCCATCCAGAAGGATCAGCCCTTCTCTACAGAGCAGAAGTTTTAACAGCGGGAGTAAGTCTCAGGGCCCGTGGTGGAGGAAAAGGCACATTTAGCACCACACCGCTGGGAGCTGGGGAGAGGTGCCTTATTTACGAGTTTACAGTGCAGCCATTAGCTTGTTTACAAGATTTCTTTTAAGGAAACCCATTATTCTCAGGGAGTTTTACCTCTAGATTTTATGGCCCTGGAGGCCAAGACTCGATTGGCTGGCGAGCTGAACAAGGAGGTGGCGGGTGGTGTGGCTGTCTAGGTTTTTTTGCTCCCATTGTCAAGCGCTGTCACGCTGTTGAGGGAACAAAGCGACTGATGGCAGCAGGCCCAAGACATTACTTGTAGCGAAAGAACAGCCAGCAGCCTTATATGCCACAGTGATATTAGCACTGAGAGGGTACGGGGGTGCTACAGGGGCAGAGGGGGGGGGCAGTCCTTATATCTGAATTAGGGCCCAGCTGCCATTAGCGTTATGATCTCATTCCACTTGCTCTCATTAAAGAATTGCAGGGCCAGTAGGAAAAGGGTGCACAGGTCAGGCTTGAGGGACACTGGCAGAGCTGAGTGGGGGTGGAGCCGGCTTCTGACAGCACGGTTAGCATCGATGTCCTGAGCAGAAAAACTGGACTGAGCGTGGCTCGGTCAGCGGGGCCCTGCCCCTTTGGCTGCTGTTGGGGAAGCAGCACATAGACACAGCCTTGCGCCCAAAGGTGTGCATGTGCAGAGACGCGATGCCACGGGAATGCACTATGCAAACATGGCAGGGCCCTCTTGCATACGCTTTGCTGGGGCAGGGGAGAGCCTCTGGCATCTCTCCAGCTCTTCTTCCCCCAGAAGCCACCCAGCCCTGGAAAGCCAGAGGGACAGGCCGTGGGAGGATGCGAGACCAGCTCCAGGCAGGCTGGGGGGTGGGGGCAGGGGGGCACTGGAGAAGTGTGCGAGGGACAGCTGCCCCAGGGCTCCCTGGAACAGAACTCCCCTCCCTGGAACACCCCCTCCAGCCAGGGCAAGGCCATCCCAGGCAAGGTGAAATCCTGGCTCTCCCAGCTCAAGGGGAGGTTTGTCATTGACTTTGAGGGGCCCGGATTTCATCCTGGGGCTCCTCAGTGCTCTTGGGTGCTCAGATACTCACAGTGGCAAACACCCCCTGCCCCATGCAGAGCCCCATACTGGTGGCTTCGGCCCTGACCCTGCACTTCAGGCATCTGTGAGCCCAAGGCTGGGCTATCGCAGCTGGTTAGCTCCAGGGATCACTACACCCCCAAAGTGCAGCAGCCTGGCTGTGTAGCCCCATCACCCTGCTCTGCAATGGCTTCCCACTCAGCAGAGACCACTTCACAGCTTGTGCCCTGTAGATCAAAGCCCATGACGGGCCTGGCCCTGGCTGGTTGAGACAGGCCTCAGCCTCCAGGACCTGCCAGGCCAGATCCCTTCCACCACCCGGGGAAGCTCCTCTGCGCAGATGGTGCTTTCCTTGGGGCTGGCACTAGACTCTGGAAATTGCCTGTGTAAGAGATCAGACCAGGCCTAGGCTCGGACGTCAGTGCACAGCTGAGACACAAGCCATGCTAGTATTGCAGAGTTAACCCAGGGTAGCTACGCGCTCTCAAGTTAGCCTGGCTCAAGCGAGAGCAGCTATGCCTGGAGCAATTGCAAGCGGGGCTAACGTGAGCTACAGCTCATCCCACCGGAGTGAGACTCATAGAATATCAGGGTTGGAAGAGATCTCAGGAGGTCATCTAGTCCAACCTCCTGCTCAAAACAGGACCAATCCCCAACTAAATCATCCCAGCGAGGGCTTTGTCAAGCCGGGCCTTAATAACTAAGGGAGTTCCGGGTTCGTGGGTGTGGACGGCACTTGCTGTGGAACAACCCTCAAGGGACGACTCGAGTTACCTGCACTGAAGATGAGTCCTTGGCTTCCCCTCAGTCGGCTCTTCCCACGGACGCCCAGAACTCCACTCCCGCAAACAGAACGAAATCCAGCTCCTTCCCCACCAGGCCGGCAAGGAAGAGCGAGATAGATCGGTATTGTTCTCTCGCCTAGTAATTACTGCCCGGGTGCCGGATACTATGGTGATGGCAGCCATATAAGTAGCCAGATTAGATAAGGGAATATGTCTCTTTAATTTACTTTGCAAAAATTAACCCCTCAGATCCGGAGATCTGCAATGAGTGTGTCAGCCCCACCCCACTTCCCTGCTTTTGTGTCTGGCCCTCAATTCCTCCTCCTGTTCCTCTTGACACCTGCTGATCTCATGCCCCATTGCTGCCCCTCCCTCATATTTCTCCCAGAACCAGTGTTTCTAATGGGGCCCCCCAGCCTCCTCCCTGTTCCTGATTGGCTGGCAGGTGCCTGGGAAGCTGCACTGGGATTCTGATCAGCAGCCACTTCCTGCCCTGAGCTCTTCACTCACAGCATGTCTCCTGGGTAGGGCACCCCCAGCCCTACAAGCCAGCCCACATCTCCTGAGGCCACTGTGCAGGGTGAGCAGATCTCCCCGGGGCGGGGCAGGGTCTGTGGCAGGCCCTGTTTCCTGGGCCTCTCAAAAAGGGGAGGGGAGTCCCTTGATCTTTTCCCTCTGCTGGGATCTCCCAAACAAGAGCTCCAGTAGCAAGAGCAGGCCCATGCCAGGCCCTAGATCCAACCCCCGGATCCAACCCCCACTGAGCTGTCCGGCGCCTGAGTGACACACGCGGGGGAAAGCTGACTGCAATCCACACACACTTTTATTTACAGTAACAAGCGGCCCCGGAGCACCCTGCGGCTTGCAGACTCCAGCACTCGGGAGTGTCCCCCGGAGCCCCAACAGAGGCTGCTGGGAGTTTCACTGGCCACGGCAGCTGCGCCCAGCCCTCTCCTCCAAGCAGCACAGCCCAGGAGCCACGCATCTCCCGGCGTGTCGTAGAACATCGCTCCCAGGCCCGTGGGACCCAGGGATCCTGAGCCACAAGGTGACAGAGGCGCTCCCGCGGCCAGTCCTCTGAGCACTGTCCTCTCATCATGCTGTAGGTGGCGCCCTGGGGCATTGTCGTGGTCTCCTGAAGCTGAGGAGTGCCAGGCCTGCGGGGAAGCACCTCAGAGGCGGAGCTGGAGCAGGTAGCGGATCTGGCACTGGCTCTCCTGGTAGATCAGGTACTCGCTCTGGCTGAAGTAGGAGTCCTGGTAGTTGGCCATGGGGATGGGCTTCCCCTGCGGCACCAGCACCTTCCTGCCCTCCACCATCAGCTCCCGGTCACAAGCAGGGTCTGGGGAGGGTGGGACAAGGAAGGGGTTAGTGCATGGGACCAGGCCAGGAACTGCCAGCAACAGGCTCTGTGTGACCCCCACTCACCCCATTGCCAACTCCCCCTTCATCATCCCCCCACCTCCAGCCCCAAATCCCCCCCATTTCTGTCACACCCCCCACCTCCAGCCTGCTCCCATTCTGAATCCCCATCCCCTCCGTCTTCCCACAGGCAGGGGGCAGCCCCCAGTGGGGAGGCCCGATGCGGGGGCGCACTCACCCGGCTCAGTCCGGCCGCAGGCAATCACGCTGTTGTACCCCGGGGGGGGCTTGCGCAACGAAGAGTCGTCCTGGGTGATCCGATGCTCCTTGCCTAGGGCCACCTCGTTGAGGAACATGATCCCGACCCGCTGGGAGGTGCAGCTCACTGGAGAGGGGGAGACCGGCCTGTGCAGCTGAGGCTGGCTGCAAGGCCCACGTCCGGCCTGGCCCCCAATCTGGCGCCATCTGCCCTGTAGCGCTCCCCAGAGCTGCCAGCAGCGCGTTCAATTCTTGGACTGGAGGTGCAGGCCAGTGGCAGAAGCTCCCTATAAGTTGAGGGGGCCACCAGCACCCAAAGCATAGCCCCACCCCTCCACCACCCCTTCTCCCTGAGTCCCTCCCCACTTACTCCCCCCCACATTATTCGCTCTTATGGCTGGTAAAAAGAGATGGGGCCCTGGCCCCCTCTGTTCCAGCACCTCCTGCCAGTGACCCAGAGAACCCTCCCCTGATAGGCTGAGGATCAGCACTGACGTGTCCCAAAGCGACTCCTGTCCCCCATCCTCCCCAGGAGCAGGGCTGCGATGGGGGAGGGGACAAAGAAGGGAATGCCGGGGGAAGGGGGCCATGGCAATAGCTAGGTGTAGTGTGCTCTCAACTGCCATTGCGCTGGCCGGTTCTGCCCCTTTGCCCTGCCCTGAGCTGTGGGCCAGGCGGCACTCACTGCACTCCCAGTGCTTCCAATCACCCCTCTGCTGTGGCCTGTTAAAGCTGGGGAGCCCTGCTCCCCCAAGCCAGGAGCTCTCCTCTGCCCTGGGAGGGGGCAGCTGCTCTCCTCAATTCACTCTCCCTTAGCCTAACCTCTGGCTCGAACCACCGTCGGTTTCATCCCATCACCCTGGCACTGCCAGCTGGGCCGCACCACCCCGGAGGGGGCAGGCCTGGGGCAGGAGAGGGAACGGGGGCTCTGAGAATGTAACGCCAGAGGCTTCCCGCTGCCCGCAGACGGATACTCCCCCTGCAGAGGCTGCCAGCGTCTCCCCTTGCCTGGAGGGGATCAGAGGGGGCGGCTGGGCAGCCGTGGGCCTTACCGTATCCCATCGACTTGCCGTTCTCGGAGGCGAAGTAAAGCCCCTTGCCCACGCGCCCGCCGGAGTGCGGCATAATGCGCAGCCCGCTCTTGAGGATGGCGGCGACGACGGCCACGTTGGTGCCGTGCCACAGCAGGCGCCGGTTCTCCAGGTGGTCGTGAGCCTTGAAGCGCTCGCCCTGCGGAGCCAGACGGGGGCAGACCTCAGCACCGGACAGAGCGGGGGCTCCACGTCTGCAAATGCTTCGCGCCCCCAGCCGACATCACCCATAACCTCACTGACGCAGAGGAATCAGCGCCGGGGGAATGGACTGGATCCACAGCCCTGCGGCCAACAGGACAGACGTGGGCAGAGCAGTAGCCACTTCCCCCACCGCTGGCCTCTGCCCAGGCAGCCAGAGGCCCCGTCTACAGTCAAACTTTTGCCCGTTGCCAATACCGGTTCTGAGACACTGACATCAGCCCCGGCACAGGCCGGACTCCCTCCGCTGCACCCCCGAGCGCCGGCCGACGAGACCTGCTCTGAGCACGTCAAATGCTCAGAGCTGGTCACAGGCAGAGCAGCTGGAAGCTGCTGGGGCCGAGCCCGTGTTGCAATGGCTGCACGGCCAGGGCACTGCTCTTGGGACCTGACGCTGCACCCAGCAGCTGTTTGTGCCCAGTGCGAGCTGAACTCTCCCCAACCTGGCCAGCGAGCGAGCGAGCGCCCCAGGACACAGGTGCCTACGAGTGGCAGGACACTAGCTCTCACCTCTCCCTCCCTCTTCACCTTCCAGATGTTCAGGATCTTGACCTGCAGGTGGCTCGACCTGGTCTTCTCTACATAGGTTTGGATCACCTGCAAGGGAGACCAGCGTGATCGGGGGGGGGGGGGCCCCTGGGGTGAGACCAGGCAAGGGCAGTCCTTTGCTCACCCCCTCAGGGCTGGCACCCATCCCTCCTGCCCTGGCGATCACCGAGCTCCACACGGAGGGCTGGGGTTAGGGCCTGTCCCACAGGAGCAGGTTTCTCTGTTTGGTGCTGGAGAAGCCGCCAGCATGATGACACCCGAACATGCCCAGAACCTGCCCCCTTCCCAACACCTCCAGCTCAGACACACAAGATCACCAGGCCTGGGCTATCCCTCCAGCCCTGTCAGCTCCACTAGCACAACCCCTCAATGCCCTGGAGGGACTTACCCCTGGGGAGAAAGACCAATTCACCTACACCAAGCTCCTCCCTGGCTCTCAATGGCTCTCACCCCGGCTTGGAGAGCCCACGGGTGCTGAGATAGCCAGGGGTGGGGGGGGCCACACATGTTCCGCCGGGCAGCTGGGCCCCTGGAGGAAGCAGCTTCATTTCCATACCAGACAAGTGCCATGCAGGAGGCGAGGCTGGCACTGTACAGACCAAGCCAGAAGTGCCGAAGGAAGGGCCCCCTGTCCCCAGACATTCCCTCAGGGGAAGTGACACCCACAACCCCTGTCACACTGGGCTAGTGACCCCCACCCCCACATCACTCCCCTGCCTCCACCAGGACACTTGGTGCGCGCCAGCCCCTCCGGACCTGGTAATCCTCCGACGCCGGGTCCACCAGGGTGAGCTCACACTTCAGAAGCTCATAGTCCTTGTCCAGTGGGTGAGGCACTTCCTCCACCTTCACCTCCTCTTCCTCCTTCTTCTGCGCCTGCAGGCTCTGGGCCAGTTCAATGTCTGCCAGTACCTACCAAGGCAGAGGCCAGGCTGATGGCGAGGGTGGGCCACTTTAACCTCTCAGTAGCCCTGGAGGCTCCTTCCCCGTCCTGTCCGGAGACGGTTTGGCCAAGGGCGGGCATGACCCCAACAGAGGTTTGTAGGCCCCGCTGCCTTTCACAGTCTGCCCTCTCCTGCCCCGAGGCTTCCCAAAGGGGTTTGGTTTTACACACCTGGGGAAGGAGAGTCCCTTTTCCCCGCAGTGCCCATGGGAGTTTGGAGGCCCACACACTCTTCGGTGGGCCACACTGCTGGGGCAGTGGTGGGCAGCGCAGTGCCCCTTAACTTGCTGGGCTCCCAGGCGGGCACCAGACACGCCAACAAGGAGATGCCGCAGATTCCGGGTGGCTATTTCCCCGTGCAGGGCCGGGCCTCTTCCCCCCTCACAGGGCCCTCTGGCCCCTTTCTAGAACCAAGGAAGCAAATGGCACAGTACCGTCCTGACTCAGCGCTAAGGCAACAGTGGGGGTGAAGGTGGTCGCTTCCCCAAGCTCTGTCTTGGAGCAGAGACTCCTTCCCCCAGCCAGGAGGCAGCGCTGCGCTGCTGGCCCTGGGGGAACCCAGCCAGCCTCAGCCCGGGGCGAGGGGGAGGGAGAACATTCCCCTCTGGGAGACTGGGCAGGCAGCAGGAAAACTGCGAGGCGGGAGGCCCGGTCCTGGCACTGGGGGGGTCCAGGAGGAGCCAGCACGGTGCAGACCCAACCCAACTGCCACAGGCAGGACCCTTACCAGCAGCATGTCCTTCTTGGCCTGGACGATCTCCTGCGTGTTGATGGTGGGGGGCCTAGCGCGGCCGAAGCTGTGGGGGATGATGGTGTAGAAGCGGGATGACAGCTCCTCCAGCTGCCTGCCAGGCAGTGGCTGCCCCTGCAGAGCCGTCTCAATGGCCTCCAGGGCCTCGAAGCCCTTGGCGATCTGCTGCTTGCTCAGCTTCCCCAGTGGCATCTTCTTCACATCTGGGGCAGGCAGGCAGGCCCGGGGAGGGGAGACAAGCAATTGAGGGCTCAGCTGATGGCCGGCAGGGGCACCTGCATCTCCCCCTCAGACCTGAGCATGACCCTTTCCCTTCGGGGCCCCCAGGGCAATCCCTCACACAGACCCCTGGGCTCATACACTCTCCCCCATCCCCCAGGGCAGGGGGCAGGACTCTGGGGTGGGGCCAGGGATGAGAAGGTTGGGGTGTGGGGGTCAGGGATGGGGTATGGGCTTCCCTTGGGTGGCTCCCAGTCAGTGGCGTAGCAGCGGGGCTAAAGCAGGCTTCCTGCCTGTCTTGGCACTGTGGACCACGCTGGGCCCTGGAAGCGGCCAGTGGTAAATCCAGCTCCTAGGCGACTCTGAGTGGCTCTCACCCCCACCCTAGCTTCCATTCCACCCCCGCGCCCAACTAGGAGCCAGACCTGCTGCTGGCTGCTTCTGGTGTGCAGCACAGTGTCCGAACAGGTAGGGACTAGCCTGCCTCAGCCGGGCAGCAGTGACAATGGGGTTTTTAAGCTGCATGTTCTGCGACCCAGTACTGGGTCACGACCTGCGGTTTGAAAACCATTGCCCTAGAGCAGCATAGCCTGGCCCCTCTGACCAGGCCCTGGAGATCACTAATGGAAACACTGAGCAGGGCCACGGGGCCGATGGTGCAGGGGTGTACGCTGCGTTTCCTTCCCGCCCCGCCCCACAGGCCCTGCTCCTCGCTGTACCGAGATTCATGGTCTGCATGGCCTCTTTGAACATGTCATTGCTGAAGATGAGTGAGACCAGCTCCTGGGTGGCCTTGTCCAGTCTGCAGGGCAGCATCTTCTGCCTGGAGCGCTTCCCTCCATCCACACTGTCCACCTGGGGGAGGAGAGAGGAGAGCTCTAGCTCAGACAGGCAGAGGGGCTCCCCGCTCCGTAGGACATTCCCACCCACCCCATGGGGCATCCCAAGAAGTGAATGCTGCCGTGCCAGTCACCAGGCCAGCTGCAGGAAAAAGCCCCTCAGAGCCAGCAATGGATCCCCCAGTCCTGCCTGGCTGCCCGTCCCGACGGAAGGTTGTCTCCAGCACAGAGCTGCCCTGAGTGGGTGAACTGGGGCTGCCATCAGAAGCAGGATGTGACACTTGGCCGCCGGCGGGACAAACCCCGAGGCCCTCACTCACTCCTCATGGAAGCAAAGCTCCCACCAGCTCCCATCACACTCTTGGGCGGCAGCAGGAGGTGTACCCAGGTCAGGAGTTCAGGACATGGCCCTTGCATTGCGACTGGGGTGGGCTGCCTTCCCTGCTCCCCCGAGTCTCCAAATGGGGCCACGCCAGCCCCTCAGCCCCATGGCACATATCTCCCTAGCTGCATCAGGCAGGTTCCTGTTTCCCTGGCTCCATGTGCAGGCAGCCTGGCTTATCCCTGTCCCCACCGCCCCCCCAGTCACTCACCTTCACGGTCACCTCCTGCTCCTCCTCAGCCCCATGCTGCACCTCGATCAGGGTGTACTTTCCGGGGTGGGCCACGAAATTCTCCCGCTCAGCCCAGCTGTTCTTGGTCTTCTCCCGGAACTTCTTCTCAAAGTCCTTCTTGGCGGCTTCCAGGGAAGGGAAGGAGCTGAGCTTCGACTGCCCCACCTCCCCCTAGGAAGGGAAGAAACCCGCGGCAGGGTCAGGCTCAGCGCCCTGTCCCTGTGCTCTCTGTTCCCCTTCAACTCGGGGCTCCCCCTGGCTCAGGGCTGCAGCTGGCCTCTACAGTACAACCGCGGGCGCCTTCACACAGGTGCAGCCTGTGGAGACTACAGGCCCCAGCATGCAATTCTCCATTTGATAAAGGCAACAAGGCTGCACTGCATGCTGGGTACTCTCCACAGGCTGCATGCATCCTCCTGGCACTTGAATCCAGTTAAGTAGCTCCCCAGCTAAGCCCGACTCTGACTCTCCTGCATGCCCAGCTTTGCCAAGCCACCCAAAATGTCACACACATATTCCAATCCCAGAGCAGGGTTCTTCTGGCTGGCCTGGATACGTGAGACAAGGGACATTGGCAGGAAAATCCACCTCTGTCTGTAAAGTGCAATGCTCTCGGCTAGTTTTTTTTCTCAGGGCAATACATGGGAAGAAGTGTTTACTGAACAGTGGTTCCCCCTGATCTGCCGAGTCCCCATGGCCGCTGCAAGAACTGCCTCAAAGAGGAAAGCAGCAGGCAAGAGAACCATGTTGGGAGCAGACGGCTCCTATCTGGGCTTGATTCCATGAGATGGTCTAGGAGGGTGGGGAAGGAACCCAGATGTCCAGGGTGGGGGGATTCTTGGGGCCCATCCTTGCCTGGCTTTGCAAATTCTGCGAGAGTCCTTGTCACGGAGCAAGGTTTGGAAAAGGCGTTTGAAGTACAAGGGAATTTCCAGTTAAAAACCTTTGTCAGGCTGGAGTCAGGGCTAAGCAGATGTTCAACTCGCCCTTTTGGAAGGTGCCTTTAAAGAACGCTGCCAGTGCGGTTTAAAAGACAAAACCAAACCTGAACCCTGGAAAACCTGCACATGCAAAGCTCATTTCCTATGTGAAAAATGCTTCAAATGATGCAATGTGTGGAACTGCCCAGCCAGATAACCCTAACTCTGCCCCAGAGCATCAGCCCATTGGGTGATCTTCTTACTAGTACTTCAGCTCAACCATTTGTCACGTTTTCAGGGCAAATGTACGCGTATCCCCGCTGTGGGCCACCCAGAGGCCATCAGCCACCCCCTCTCTTGGGCGGAGACCCAAATTTCACTCCCTCCTCACTGGGGATTTTAAAGCTGCACAGCTCCCTGATTGACACTGGAATAGCCCCAGCAAGCCAGACTGCTCAGCAGGCCTGCGCCTGCACTTCGCTGTCTCTCCAAAAGCTCTGATCAGCAGCAGCTGAACCTTACCACACAGCAACTTCTAAGCAAGCACATTTATTCTCAGGGTAAAAGTACTCCAGGGATAACGAATTAAATCAGTGATCCCGCATGCATGCTAAAAGCTTACCACAGACCACTCCCAACTCCAGCTCAGGTACTGGTAAGTTTCTTGAAAACCCACAATTGGCTTTTCCCCATGGTTACACGTTCATCCGTCTAAGATCCAGAACCAGGACGAAGGCCCTAAGTCAGTTTAGGCTCAGGCTACTTATCCTCAAGCCCTTTCTTTGTCTGTTGGTCTCTGGAGAATCCAGTTTGAACCAGTATATGTGAGCGTCCCCAGGAGGTGAGTACCTCTCTGGAGGTGTTATTACCCAAGGGATTTGCCCTAATTATCCCGTACTGTTTTCACTTCCTGGAGGAGCTGTGGTAACCCTCTTCCCATGAAGCATATACAGCTCCTGGCCCACAACGATCCACAAACCTGCCCTACACCTAATACCAGCTGGTCTCCCAAAGAGGGCAGGAAGTTGCCCTGTTTGTCACTCCATCACTATAGGCTACCAGAGCCTTGTTTTTCAGGAAGTTAAAGCTACAGCAGCTGCAACCAGCACTGTGTAAAGCAAATGAGGCCAGGGACAGCTCTAGAGCTCCTGGGACCTTGTCAGGCGCTGGGTTGGGCTGTCCCTTGCCTGGCTCAGGAGTTTGCCAGCAGTGAGGCTCGGCCTCCCTGGGAGCATCTAGCAGGGATCGGAGTCACCAGGGCTCAGGGCTCTGAGCCGAAGAGCCCTGGTGCTAACACTGGCTTCGGCCGGGATTGTCTCCCCATGACACCGACATCAGCAAGGGGAGCGCCTAGAACCTGAGGAAGCAGGTTGAGACTGACCCTTAGTGGCCAGGGAGGGAATCTCACTATGGCACCCAATGTAAATCTCTGTTTACATGACAGTGACCATCCCGCAATGTGCTGCGCATTGCATGCAAAGCAAGACAGCCCCTGCAGAGCTCACAGCTTGAGAGGTTCCTCCTGGAGTGGTTACCACACACACACCCGCATCAGCCCGTCGGGGGGACATGCCGGGTGGCTTCAGCCCCCCTCTCCCTGGCCTGTCCGGAGGGAGTGGGAAGGGTGTGCTATGCCCTGCTCAATTCTCCCCAAGAAGACTTTTGTGGGGTCTGCCACCTCCAGTACCCAAGGGGATGGGGGCCGGGGGACAATAAGAGCATGTGGGTCTGTGCTTTGGGCAGGAGATGGGAGCGTGGGACCCATGTGTGCGGGGAGGGGGAGATGGTAAGCATGATCTGTGGGGTGAGGGGTGGCAGAGGGCGTGACCCCTCAAGGGGATAGAAGATCCCATGTGCTGCGGGGATAGGAGGGGAGCAAACAACAAGAGAAAAGGGTGAGTCATGATTTATGACTCAGCGCTGCTCAGTGTGGGCTTCCCAAGGAGCAGCCTTCAGACAAGAGCTTCCAGGAACCACAGAGCACGTGCCCTGCAGGGGTGACAAAACCCAGACACTAACTGCACTTCCACTTAGCACAGGGGAATGAGGGGGGACTCATCGGTCAGCTCCCGGCTCCAGGAACAGCTTCAACTTGGATCTGATGGGACCCAAGGCAAATAAATGCTGCGAGCAAGCAATCGAGGGAGAGCCGGAGTTTGAAGGGGGGCCATAATGCAAGCACACAAATAAACAAACACATGCCAGCAAGTAAAGGATGCAGTTTAAACACCCAGCTCCTGCACGGGAGGACACTGCAGGCGCCGTGTCTAACTGCCCTGGATTTAGCTTACTGCCATGTCCCCTGGGATGGGCCTTTGCCTCGCGGTAGCAGAGGTTGCACATGTAACGATACCCCCGGCGGCTGGCAGAAGGAGGCGCTGGCCCAGCTGTGGCAGTTACTGGGCCGGGTGCAGGACACTCACCACGCGACCCCAACGATTCCAGCAGCTGTAGCTGCCGTTCTGAGCGATGAGCTGGATGAGGTAGAACTTGTTGTTGTTGTTCCCGATGTTGGTCTGGTTCAACATGCAGTCATAATCCTCGTGGATCTGCCCAACGGACCACAGGGGAGCAGTGAACAGGAGCCTCCCCCCTTGAGCAGGGCTGGTACACGACTGCTCCGGAAGAGCCCGTGCAGGACTCAGACAGGGATCCCCGGGACTGTCCCCTGGAGCAGCGTTAGTAATAGGGTCTGCAGTGGGGTCAGACAGGGAGGGGCTCCCAGCGACTGTCCCGTGGGGAGAGGTCTCTTTCAGCTCTGCCTAGCGCTGGGAGGCTAGAGTGCTTAACAGCTCCCAGGGACCGAGTCCCGTGAATTCCCTTCTCTCTCAGGGCTCTTCGAGAGCCAGCATTTAGCTTTGGGGCTGGGGCAAGGCAAATGGGACCCATGCCCTGGGCACTATAGCCAGGAGGGTTAGTTAGGAAGGCAACTCCCATCTTCTCATACGCTGTGTATTTATACCTCTCTACTGTGTTTTTCACTCCATGCATCTGACGAAGTGGGTTCTAGCCCACCAGAGCTTATGCCCAAATAAATGTGTTAGTCTCTAAGGGCTCGTCCTCACTTGCGCGGTCCCCGCCGACTACCGCCGCCGTGAGGACGGGAGGTAAATTGGCTGTAGAGATGCCGATTTCAGCTACGTTATTAATGTAGCTGAAGTTGCGTATCTACAGTCGATCCCCCGTCCTAGTGAGGACCAGCCCTAAGGTGCCACAAGGACTCCTCATTGTTTCAGTCAAGGCAGCTCATCAAGGGACACTTAGCTCACAATGGACCATGGGAGACGCCCATCCATCTTGAATGGACTTTCCTGGGAAGTATAAGTAATGGCCCGGAGGTGTTGGGGCGGGGGGTGGGACATAGGAGCCAGGGATAGTGGTGGAAGAGGGAGGCGCCAAAATACAAGTTCTCTCAGGGCTCCATTTTCACTAAGGTCGGCCCTGGGGGACGTGGGAAGGTGTCTCCTCCCTTCCCTGGGGACCCTGCTGCCTGAGCCTCACCCGTACCTGGGCATCGCTGCCATTGCTCAGCTGGCAGGCAGAGTCGATCTTGGCTTTGAGCTTCTCCTTGGGAGCGGTCTTCAGCGCCTCCATGGTGGTGCGGACGCTGTCCTCCTCCGGCTCCTGCTTCACCTTCTTGCCCTGGGCCTGCGCCCGGGCCTTGGCGGGCGCCTTGCGTTTGGGGGCCATTGCTCCCCTGCAGCGATGGCCACCCTGCTGCGATAAGAATTAGGGCCTCCATTAGAGTCACTTATGTCCCACAGAAGCAGGATGGAGGGTGAGGGGGCTGTTTCCTGCTACAGGCTGGCAGCCTGCTCAATTCCCAGGATTATCCCAAAGCTACGCTAGCCGTGGGTAAACACCAAGGGCTCTTCAGGATTGGATCCAGGGAGAATGGCTAGTCTTGTGCTTATGGCACCTGCAGGGTTCTGCTCCCAGTCTTGCCACTGACTTGGTGTGTGAGCTGGTGCGAGTCATTTCACGCTGCTCTGTGCCTCAGTTTTCCCACCCATAAAGTGGGGATAATAATCGTACCCCAGCTCGAAGAGGGTATGTGTGAGGCTTCACCTCCCTAGCGTGTGTTGAGATTCTAAGACAAAAGACACTTCGCAACAGTCTGTGAAAGCTGCCATGGAAACATCCCAAACCCAGGCGCCCTCACATTTCTAGTGCTAGCCCAGCTGGACTACACCACGGCTTCCCCCAGTCCTTCCACTGAAGCCCTCACAGGACAACTCCCCATATCTGTTTAGCAGAACCTGCCTCCTCTCCCCACCCTAGCCCACTAGCCCCACACACGCCAAGAGAGCACAAGCCCCTCCAGCTGCTACTGTTCATTCTGGAGCACTCGGAAGTGTACTGAGCATATGAGGAACAAGCCAAGCCCCAGTCTCATCCCAAAGAACTTTCAGTCCAAGGCCCGGGGGCTGGGTCAGAAGGGATGCGACTAGCGAGGACCACACAGCGCTGAAGTGGTTGAGGAAAGACGAGGAAGTGGCAGAGGCAACCGAAGAGGAAGAGGGGGCAACCGAAGAGGAAGAGGGGGCAACCGAAGAGGAAGAGGGGGCAACCGAAGAGGAAGAGGGGGATACCACTGACCCATAGGCGCCAACTTTTCCCAGCACTGGTGGGTAATCGACCCTTTCCACCCCTTCATCCCTGCTCCGCTCCCTCCCGCCCCATCCCACCCCCATTGCAACCCCTTCCCCAAATCCCCGCGTCAGCCCCACCTCTTTCCCAAGCACGCCTCATTCCCTCTCCTCCCCCCTCCCTCCCAGCGCTTGTTGCTGTGAAACAGCTGGTTTGCAGCGGCAAGCACTGGGAGCTAGGGGGAGAAGCTGGTGCGGTGCACTCAGGGGAGGAGGCAGAGCGAAGGTGAGCTGGGGGGAGGGGCGGGGAGCTTGGCTCCCACCAATTTTTGCCTCTGGGTACTCCGGCCCCGGAGCATCCATGGAGTCGGCACCCTTGCACGGATCGTCAAAGGATGTCTGGTTAGAGTTTAGGCTCAGTTCTTGGTCCATGCAGAGCAGTTTGTCTCTCCCAGACAAACGCTGCCAGAGACTAGCTCGACAAATGAAACACCCATCTAGTGCCCTGTGTGGGGCAACGGATCCGTCCAGCTGAAACAACCTGTAATCTGGCCGTGGTTGCCAGCCCAGAGAGCAGGCTGCCAGGGGGAGTTTAGCCTGCTGCACTCTGGGGCAGGCTGGTGAATGTGTGTTTCCAGCACTCTCCTGCAGAGCCTAAGTCCTGGACTGCATCCTAGGCATTGCCGTTCCTCTCTCCCACCCCACTCCTGGGGGCTATCCAACCAGTGAGAGAGGAAGGGCAGCAAAAACCTGACTGTAACCAGGTCCCTGATTCGACTGTATTTGTAGCATGGGTGGGTCCTTACTCCTTGGGAGAGAGGTGGTGATCACATGCTCTGATTCGTTGATGTGAGATCTCTGCTTAAGGGAAGGCCCTGTCGATGGGAACCAAGTTTGAAACCCTCTATCTCTGTTTAAACACAGATCTGGCCAATCCTGTTTCTAGCACTGCTCTCCTGGCCATTGTGGGCGAACGGTCTGGCGTTCTGAACAATCAAACCAGGATGTCTCTCAAGCCGAGCGCTGCCAGAGCTCAGCACAGCCAAAGAGGAACCAGTCTGCTGGATCCTTATTTAAATGTCCCCTTACATTTGAGCCCAGTCTGGTGATCTAACGGCACAGGCGCACACCCCAACTGAACCACACCCAGTCAAACCCAGACAGCTCCAGCCCAGTTGACATCTATCAGGCTTTCATCCTCAACCCCCCGAGTTAAACCTCCAGACTTCACTCAGGCGTCCAGCTGAAATGTGGCAAAAAGCAGCGCAATGGGATTACGAGGAGGTACTGACACAACAAGTATGTCCTACGCAACAAGCAGCTGAAAGAGACAGGCCCTTGGTACAAATCTATATGGGGCAAGTCATCTTTAAAATGTAAAGTAAAGGGATTTATGTGTAGATCTTTTTTGCCCCCCTATTCTGGGAAAGGGGCAGAAAAAGCAGCTCAAACACAACCTCTCCCTTGGGATCAAGAGAGAAATTTAATCCTGTCACGGAGTCCCCGGGGTGATGGTCTGGACCTGCTCCTTAAGAAGCCAGTCAGGACTCTAGGGTGAAGCTTCTTCTCCGTAAACAGCCTGTCTCCTAGGCTAGGAGCTTCACAGCTTCCACCTTCCTGGGTCTGACCTCAGAGCATTCAGCACCTTCTGCCCCTCCGTGTGCTTCCCCCAGCGAGCCCAGCCAGGCAGGGTCCTGGGGAAGCCCGTGGGTCTGCACCTCAACTCCACAGTGAGATGTGACTCTCAGCCAGTCAGTAAATCAGAGGTTTATTAGATGACAGGTGATCTAAGACAGATCTTGTAGGTACAGCGAACGCACCCCCTCTGCGGGGTCCATTTTGGGGGCCAGAGAGCCAGGCCAGCCTGCCTGTAGCTCTCTGCCTCTTCCCAGCCAGACCCAGACTGAACCTCACTCCCCAACTCCTCCCCTGCTTCCTTTGATTCCTTCCCAGGCAGGAGGTCAGGTGACCTCTTCCGCCCACCTGGAGTCAAGTTACAGCTTCAGGTATGTCAAGAATCGGAGGGGAGTATGGACACCTTCACACAATAGTCAGAGGAGCCATTGAGAGCATTTCTATTCCCTCACAAATCCACCCAGCCAAATGGCAAGCACAGGTTGCACTTCTCCACGTAAGCTTCGCTTGCATACCCTGGCACAAAAGAACACGATGCCAGCAACAGACCCCAAATGAAAGGGGAATCTGGGTTGGAAGAATCACCCGATTTACTCCAGGTGTCCAAGTAATGTACGCCAAGAGCAGGATACAGAAAACAAGGCCCAAACAGGAAGGAAATACGGCAGGGCAGAAGAGGTCCAGGCAGAGACTGCACAGCTCAGTCTCTAGTGATAATATCCCCACTAATGGGCAATGAAGACTTGAACCTACATATTCCGTGAATACGAAATTCACAGGACTCCGGATGCAAGTGGCTGTACTATATAGCCCTAGACCTGTGCAGCTGTGTATGGACCATACAGTGATATCCATAGAGCAGAACGCCCCTGAGTATCGCCAGGCTCAGTGCATGACCTACCCCTTTCGGGGGGCATCACCTCCCTAAGTGTGGTGACCAGTAGGCAGGCAGCAGCCCTGCGGAGGCAAAGAACAAACAAGCCACATAAACAAGGGAGGGGTGGAGCACGGGGCCTTTCCAGACATTTCTGTGCACGGCGAAGCAATGGGAACTCTGGAATGGTGGAAACGGAGCAGGGAGAGCACTAATGTTGCCCTGGAGTTTGCCGGTCCTGAGCTAGGATTTCTTTGAGGAGGAGGAATTTGGCAGGCAGGGCGGGCCCAGCACCGCAGTTCCACTCCCAAAACAAATCATGCTGCAGATCAATCCCAGCAGCCATGGCCGGAAGGCAGCAGATTGCGAGCCCTGCCCTGGGGGCCCCGCAGGGCTTTAACGGCAAGGGGCAGACCCTCAGGGCAGCTGTAGGCTCCACTCAGCTTTTTCCCCAACTGCCTTCCGGCCTGCAGGGGAAGCAGAGGTACACTCACCTGCCTGGAGCTCCTTCGCAGACTGGGGGGGCTGGAGCTGCTCCTCCTGGCCGGCCTCAGCAGAGGAATTCAAAGGAGACAAGTTTAGACAAGCCGGAGCTGACACTGCTGCCTGCTCTTTCCACTCTCCCTGCCATTCTCCTCCTCCCCGTGACCTCAGCCTTTCCACCGCAAAGCAACTCCCCTTGTGGGAGAGGAGCCAGCTCAGCCCAGGGGGAAGGAAGAAGTGAGCTGGGAGCCTCCCGCTGCACTGTCAGTGCCAGCACTAAAGCCTGCTCGCAGGTCGCCTGGCACGGGCTCTGCACTGCGTGGGCTCAGGGAAACTGAGGAGGAGTTGCAACGGGGGAGACACAGCAGTGACAAACTTCCCACCATTCCTAGGAAGGAGGCCATGGGGTAGCTCTCAGCCAGGCCAGCACATTCCAGCCTGGATGCTCTCAGATGTTGGAACAATATGGTCAGGACAAGCCTCTCTTTCCTGCAGAGATTTTGAGCTGGGTGCAGCTGCAGGAGTGAGACCCACAGAGCTAAACAGCAACAGGGTAAGGGGGACAGTGAGGGCTAGTGGTTAGGGCACATGATCAGTCCACAGGGTAAACCCTCCATCAGTGGAGCTGTGGCAATTTACACCAGCTAAAGATTTGCCCCCAGGATTTATTTCCTAGCTACCCCTATTTTTTTTAAGTGAGTCTGGGCAAGTAACACCAGCTGTGCCTCTCTGCCAAACCAGGATACTCACACCCACCAGCTCCGCACAGCACGGTGAGTTATGTGGATGAAGGGGACGGGCACCACAGAAAGGCATCATTAATTTTGCTGTCTGATATCTGTCCCCCAGCGAGGCAGGAACTTCAAGGCCCAACTGGGACGAGTTTGATGCTACTGTTCCCAAGTCTGAACTCCGCTAGAATCAAGTGGTCTTTGGGACAGACCCTGCAAGGTGCTGAGTACCCCACACCACTCAACCCAACAGGAGCCACAACTGCTCAGCACTCCCTGGGGCAGGCCCTTTCTGCTCACCCTCCCCACTCTGCCCCACAGGTCTGCCAAACCCCCAAAGCAAGAGTCAAGATCTAAACAACACCCCCCAAAGCCACTGCCCCTCACAGGGACCCCAACCCCAATGGTGCCACCTACTACTGTGCCTGAAACAAGGCCCCCCCGGCTCCCATGCAGTGACCCACTTCACAATGTCACAGATAACTATCCCCAGGGCCCCACCCTCCCCCCAAACCAGCCCCGCCCCCTCGCCCTCCCAAACCAGCCCTTCCCCAAACTCTGACCCGCTCCCCAGACAGCCCCGAGACCCCGCCTAACCAGCCCCTCCAAACCAGCTCCCGCCCCAACCAGTCCCGGATCCCCCGCCCCAGGCAGCACATTGTGCGCAGCGAGCTCTAGCACCCCCTAGCGGTGCACTCACCCCACACCCGCCGCCCTAGCAAAGCGCACTGCGCATGCGCAAAATGACCCCTGCTGGGGAACAGGCCCCGTTCACAGGCAGCTCAGCTCACCAACAGGAGACAGGGGGCGGGGCCCGGCTGACTATTTGTCCCATAGGAAGGGGAGGCGGGACACAATGCGCGAGGGAAGGGGCGTAGCCCTGGAAGGAATGCGAGTGCGGAAGGACGAACCTGGGAGTAATTCCAACCAATGGAGAGGGAGAAGAGGGCGGGGCCGGAGTGGCTCTGTCCAATGGGGGGGATCCAAGGGCGGAACTAGAGCGCCACGTGCAGCGGGTGCTGAGCAGGAGGCTGGGCTGGAGGTAGCAGCATGGCGGCGTTCGGAGCGAAGAAGAAACAGCAGCAGCGAGCGGCCGCGGCTGGGGGAGCCGGGCGTAGGCGACGCAAGGTGGGCGGGGGAGCGGGGGCAAGGGTGTCCCGGGGGGAGGAGATAGAGATGGGGGTTGGACTGAGGAGCTGATGGGGGAAGTCGGGGACTAGGGGGCTGGAGGGGCTGGGTAGGGGGATGGAGGGGCTGGGGGGGGGGTGGGGGGGTTGGAGGGGCTGGGTTGGGGGAAGCGGGGGATAGGGGGCTGGCTGGCGGAATTAAGGGCTAGGGGGCTGCAGGGGTTGGGTAGGGGGAGCGGCGTGGAAAGCTAGGGGGTGAAAGGAGCTAGGGGAATGGAGGTGAGTGGGGGGTAAAGGGGCTGGGGAGAATGGAGGTGAGTGGCGGGTAAAGGGGCTGGGGAGAATGAGAGAGGAAGCAAGGATTTTCTAGGATGGCTAAGGTAGTTGCTGATCACTTTTACTCTGTTTAGTATGGGCTGGCGGTGACAGAACGTTGTGGGGTGCGGGGTGGTTGCAAGGGGTAGGCTTTCCCTGCTCATTGCCTGCCTTCCTCCCAGTTATGAGTGCGGGGAGACAGCATGGGCTGGTGTCACCCCCGCCTCCCCACAGCCTTGTTGCTGTAGCCAAGATGTGCTGAAAGAGGGTTTTATTCTTGAGGTCCCTGATGCAGAGGAGAAATCCTGGCAGAAAGCCCCCTTGAAGCTGAATGAGGAGATCTCCAGTGACTCCGATACGGAAAGGTACTAGTTCCCTGTGGCTGTTGCCCCAACGAGTCCCTCAGATAGCCACTCTGCAGAGCAGAACCCAGGAGACATCGCTACCCAGGCACACCTCTCCTCCCACCCCAAGATGCCCAGATGCTGTAGAGGTGTAGGCCATAGAAATATAGAGAGAGATCCCTTCTCCTGCGGTTCGGTGCAGGGAAACAAGGTGGGACATCCAGAGCTCCTCTGTTGTATGCTTTTCCTGAGATCGCTTTGCAACTTCCTGCAATCAAGAGATGGTGGTATTGGGGGGGGCCTCCCCCAGCCTATGGAGCCAACTCCCCCAGCCTATGGAGCCAACTCCCCCAGGAATTAAGGACCATCACTGCAGTGTGTATTAAAAAAAAAAATCCCAATTATTCAACTGCACATACCCCTCCCTTTAGGAAGGGAGGAGAGAATAAGCATATGAAGATGTTACTCACAGTGCTCAGCTGGAAAGCACTCAGATGCTACACCAGGGGTGGGCCAACTGTGGCCCTCAGGACCATCCTGCCCAGCTGCTGAGCTCCCAGCCAGGGAGGCTCCCCCTGTCCCTTCCCTGCTGTTTCCCCACAGTCACGCTGCCACACAGACAGCACTCTCGGGGTGGGGCTGCATGCTCCTGAGGGGCAGCATGTCTAGCTCTGGTGGGCTGTGTGGCTTTCAGATGCGACGCTCTGAGCGGCATGTAAGGGGACAGGGAGTTGGATAAGGGGGCAGTTGGTCCTGGGGGCAGTCAGGAGACAGGGAGCAGGGGATGGTTGGATGGGGCGGAGGTTGGGGGGGGGGGGGGGGGGGTCAGGGGCGGGGGTGTCTCTGGAGGGGGCAGTCAGGGGACAAGGAGCAGAGGGGGTTGGATGGGTTGAGGATTCTAAGGGGGGCAGTCAGGGGGTGGGAAGTGGAAGAGGGTTGGATAGGGTGCGGGGCCAGGCTGTTTGGGGAGGCACAGCCTTCCCTACCTGGCCCTCCATACAGTTTTGCAACCCTGATTTGGCCCTCAGGCCAAAAAATTTGCCCACCCCTGTTCTACAACAATGAGCAGGGTGTAAGTATCTATGTAGACTAGAATCTGGCTCCATGGTTCTGTGCAAGCTGTTCCATCCTGTTCGTTTGGATGGCATCTTGCAGAACTATAATTAGTTACAGTTGCATGAAGCACTGTGTTCCAAGCCAGACTTTCACAGTCTCTCTCACTTAAAGTGGAGGGGGGCCACTGTTTCAGAAATGTGGTGGGGACCCTCTGCACTTCATGTTATTTCTTGGTTCATTACAAAGAACTTGCCCCTTTATCTACTTCTAAATAAAAAAGATGAGTGGGGCCTGTTTATGTACTTAAATGGCTGCGCCCTCCCTCTCTTCCCCTGTAGCCCCACGGTTGGTGGGAAGCGGAGAAAGGACAATGAGGCAGAAGAGGAGCTTGAAGAGACCGCCCAGGAGAAGAAGCTGAGATTAGCCAAACTTTACTTGGCACAGCTTCGACAGCAGGGTGAGTATTCGGCAGGCTGGATGCACGTGGCTGGGCAGTGCAGGGGATGCTACTGAGGAGCGAGGACACTAGTAGCTGTACCTCAGCTCCACTGCCTTACCTTACTGATCTGCACACAGGAATTGAGCCTCTTCCCTGCTCCTCAGGCTTCGGTGCTATAATGACTGGACTGTTTCGCTTGATGACATTTATTACTAAGCACAGACCCCCGAAGAAGAGGCAGTTGAAACTCCATGGAGACGATCTGAATAGTTTAATGCATTCACTAGTATACAGAGAAGTATAAAATGAAGTGACAAAAATGCAGCGTCTCCTACTTCTTGCCTACTTTCCTAAATGTGTCCCAGTCGCTACACAGATCCAGTCTGCGGTTCGTCTTGATGTGAAACGACGTGTTGGTTGTGCTCCACGCAAACTTGAAAGAAAAGCTTTGACATGCTGCCTTGTTGTGTCCTGAAGCTCGTTGTAAGTCATCTGCTGTGTAAAGTACTATCTTCCTTGGCTGAAATCTGCCACAGATGCAGAATAAGCTGCTGGTCTCTGAGTATGTCACCTGAGGTGTCAGGCCTTGCCTAGCCTGGGACAGGACTCTGCAGTTCTCCCACTCTTAGGATATGGTAGCCCAGTCTATGTATTAAGCCTGGTTATCCTGCAGGTGTTATTGAGTTTGGCACCTGTAGTTCTTGCCTTTAGGAGTTTGATTAGCGGTAATGTAAGATAGTGGACTTACCACTGGAGTTCTCCCTTGCGGATGGGTGTAGCATAGCAGCTTTTTCCTCATCTAGTGCCCCCTTCTGACAGCTGATCCAGCCCTGCAGTGATCTCTTCTCATGACATGGTCCTCTGGTCATGTTTTAATCCCAGGCATCTTTCCTAGAGTGTCTCTTCTCCCTGGCCTGCTTTAAGGGTCCTCTTCTCCCCCCTGCCCTTGCCCTTCAGGAACATTTCCAGGACACGAGTTCCTTTCTGTAGGCTCCTCTCCTAGAGAGTGGAAACTTCCAGCAACTCTTCTCCTGGGGCTCCTGCCAGATTTCTCTCCTTGAGAGAATTTCCGGACCACCTCCTGGTCTCCCCACGCTCTAGTCCCACAGAGCAACTGCAAAGTTTCTCCTTCCAGCCTCCTTCTGCTCAGGTCTTCCCCTCTTTGATAGCGTCATTAGCTGGGCTTCATCTTCAGTTAAGCCTGACCCACCCTCCAGATGGGTTAACTGGCCTTTCCCTGCCACAGTGACCCTCACCAGTGTGTATAATGCTGAAACAGGCTCTTAAAGCCACAGTTTCTATGCAGCAGTAGCAATAAAGCATTGGAGAGAGAAGATTATAGAACAGAACAGTCTAGACACATTTGCCTTGTCTAAAGGCTTACAATCCCCTGGCCTCTTTAGACAACCTATCTGGTGTCTGTCTCAGCCCCCCTCTCCCCTCCCCGAGAGAGGGTTCCTTTTAACCCTCTGGCAGCTTTTTTTAACTCCGTGTTCCTGGGTTCTGACCCTTCTGGTCAACAGTCCTGTAGGCTCAGCAGGAGACAGCCAGAATCATCAAAGCACGAAGACCTGGCATTGTCCATAACACTCAGGTGTTTGCGGAGTGGTGGCTTAGCTCTTCTTCCTCTCAGCTGGTTTTCCCAGACTGACCGGTTGCTCTAACTGACTGGTCATACAGTAAGAACCCCAATAACTAGGCCAACATACAAAACTTGTCAATTACAAAGCAGCTCCAAATTGTCATACAAAGCAGCTCCAAATTGTCAGTCTGCACCCAAGATCTTGTCATCCTTTACCATCTCATTGGGGAAGCACAAATAGGGTGACATTAAAGGATTTAAACTAGGCACATGCCAGGTTTAAAAGACTCGTAAGATCTGCTAGTGAGACTGTGCTGTTGTTTGTAGATTCCAAGGCCAGAAAGGGACCACTGTGACCCTGTAGTCTGAGCTCCTGTATAACAGGCCAGAGAACTGCCCTGAAATAATTCCTGTTTAAACTAGGGCAGGTCTTTTAAAATACACTTTGTCCCCCTTATATAGGATTGCCAGTGACGGAAAAATCTACCATGACACTTGGTAAAACTGTCCAATGGTTAATTACCCTCACTGTGCAAAATATACACCATATCTCCATTCTGAACTTGTCAACCCCCTGTCACATTTTCCTTTGCATGTAATGGCAGCAAAATCCTTTTATCTTTTTTTTTTTTTTTTTTAAAACAGGTTAAGAATAAATCTAGATGGCTTGTACTTAACCTGCTAGGAAAACAAGTCTTGCTGTGACTAATATAGCAAGAGGGCAGTGTTATGACTGTAGCTTGTTCTGGGGAATGCTTCAGAGGGTGTGTAGCAGTTATATCAAGAGGCCTGGATTCTGATCTTGGCTCTGCTTCCAACTTGCTGTGATGTTGGCAAGGCTGCCCCTTTTCCGCACATCCATTTCAGTGCTTGTTAAAGTGAGGATAATACAGGAGCCGTGGGCATGGTGCAGTCCTAGCTTTTCAGCTGCATTCACACTAAGCCCTGGCTCCATTCCACGTTGAGTTGACAAAATTGCCACCTAAGCCAGCAGGGAACTGACCCAAAATAGGACTTTGCAATGGCAGGAATATCTTGAGACACTAGCTGCTTTATGAGTGTATTACACATAACCGCAAGCACATCATGTTTTCCCAAGATTTCTTGGTATAGTGCTAAAGGATCCATAGGTTTATAAGCTTGGCTCTTACAATGCCACACTTGTCATAAGAACCTTTATAGAATAGAATGACCCAGTGAGGAAGCTCTGGCGGTCACACCTGCAGCACCACCTATCCAGCTGTTTTAAAAATAATCCCCGGAAAAGGATATCAAACCTTTATGCAGCCAGATGAAGCCCTGAAGTAGCTCAGGAACTGCTCCTAGCACGGGCGCAGTGATAAACCCTGCCTTAAAGTGGTAACACAAGGGCTAGTGTGCTTAAGTTTCCACAGGCTGATATGGGGGATGCGTGGTCTGCTGTTGGCCAGGAAACTACCCTAAATGAGACTGGGCCTGATGATCTGGGTCTAAGTCTGGAGCAGGAGGGCTGGCCGGGTAGTCACTGGGGACCAGCTCCCCATGTATTTGCATAGTTAAAAGCCTGTGCTAACATTCTGATGTCTAGTTCTTGGAGGGCCGTCTGCTGCTTGCTCCTTCTCTCGGAGAAGAAGCTCTGCTAATGCAGGAATGTTCATTGCTGTGGTCCTACGTCACCAACCTTCTTCTGGTGCACGGTGAGCTCCATTCCTAATGTGCTGTCTCTGTGCTTGTCTCATGGGCAGAGGAGGAAAAGGCGGAAGAGGAGGCCTTGGAAAAGGACTTGATTGCTGGCCGACTGAAGGAAGATGTGGTGAGTAAGCCGCTTGCAGGAGAGGAGTTAGTGGATTCAGGGGCTCCTTGCTTGCTTGCTGATGTCTTCTCTTTTGAATAGCGCCTGCTTCTTCCCTTCTGATGCTCCTAGAGCCCTGGGGATCCCCCCCACACACACTTCTTTTCAGCCTGCCTTAGCCTGTTTCATGGCTACGCTCTCAGCTACTCCATGCATGGGAACCTCGGTCTCTGCTAGGCAGAGAGCTAAACACACCCATGGGCCTCTTTGCTTATTCATGTTTAAACCATCCACATTCTTAAGATGCTCATCACCTCGGTTGCCTGACAACACATGTATTGGCTTAGTGTTAATAAAACTATTGGGAAGTTATGTTCATTTGAATGTATTCTAATCTCTCCACAATTCTGTCCACCCTTGTCAAGTATCCCATAACACCTTTCGTTGATAGAAGTAAACTTTGGCTTAGGAAGATAGGAAAACAGGCAGGATCGGGACACAGGAGTGGCTTACCATAGCAAGAGATAGGGAGTAACTCTCTCAGGCTACTACTAAAATGTCCCAGAGGAAAAAGACAAGACCGTGTTCTACCCTCTTGCAAATGGCAGAGGTGCCTTCATGGGCCTAGTACTGGGGGAGTGCATGTTCTCAGAGCAAAGAGGTTGAGGGTACAGCATGGTACCCTAAAAGCAACGTAGAAAGCTGATTGATTAAATCTAGTTTCAGGTGGTGTTCACAGCACTTCTTGTAAATGGGTAGGATATAAAAAGATGGCTTTGGGGGGTGATTTTTGAGAGCATATCTTTGGATTAAGGTGAATTTAACACTTCATGAGAGCTTCCCAGAGCCAGGTTCAATATGATACTGGTCTTCCTGTCCTATGCTTTTTATTGGCTTTTAGCAACAAACCTGGGTGACATTGGTTATTTGGTTTCTGGAATGTATTTCAGACCAAACCAAAGCGTAGTCAAGCAGTTGACTGTGCAACTTAACACCTTTGGTATCTATACTGTCCTCGTTCCACTTCTTATAAGGGCAGAATAGCCTCCGCTATGCAGGGGCTGAGTGCCTAGGCCTTTGCTGCTCATATCTAACTGCCTTGTATTTTCAACAGCTTGAACAGAAGGGAAAACTGCAGCGATTCATCGCCAAAGATGTAAGTTTGCAATGCTTTGCATGAACAGCTCTGCTTCAGGGTTGGGCAGGGGCAGGGAGAGGTTGCTGGCAGCTCATTCTCCCTTGGAGGCATGGTGAGGGTAGGGTGGGTGGTGGTGTCGTCTCATTGTCATGTGATCCCTTTCTGGACTGGCTTAATCTCCCAGCAGTCAGACTGTGAGAGAACAGTCAATGCCGGAGTTTCGAATGAGCTTGCTCCTAGTTCAGTTGAAAAGAACAGCGTTTGCATGTTATGGCAAGGTGGCCCTGCACTAACCTGGGACTCTTGTGGATCCAGGTTTACTCTGTGGGCGTGTGGCCTAATGGGTAAAGCACTGGACTGGACAGCAGGAGACCTGGGTTCAATTCCATGCTCTGCCACAGACTTTTTGGGTGACCTTGGGCAAGTCATGTGGCATGTCTGTGCCTCGGTTTCCTATCTGTAAAATGGGGATAATAGCATTGTCCTGGAATGGATTATCTAGGGAGGTGGTTGGAATCTCCTTCCTTAGAGGTTTTTAAGGTCAGGCTTGACAAAGCCCTGGCTGGGATGATTTAGTTGGGGTTGTTCCTGCTTTGAGCAGAGGGTTGGACTAGATGACCTTCTGAGGTCCCTTCCAATCCTCATATTCTATGATTCTATCACAGGGGTGTTGGTAGTGCTGTTGTTGGTAATGGGTGGGGTGGGGTTTATAAGTACCTTACATATTTGAAAATTTTAGCCTTTTAAAGTTGGGTTCTGATTAGCTAGATCATTGAGGTGCTGCACTCCCACTGAAGTCAGCATGTATCCCCGTCTCTGGGGATAAAATACCTCGTGTCAACCCCACACAAGTTCTGGGGTGCCGGAGCGCTTTGTTAATGAGGTGCTGTGTGTGAACAGTTGCTGCCTCCAGATACAGCAGCTATCCGGGTGCTGCGAGGTCACCAGCTGCCAATCACCTGCCTGGTCATCTCGCCAGATGACAAGTCCATCTTCTCCGCTGCCAAAGACTGCTCCATCATCAAATGTGAGTTTTCTCTAGGCCACTTCCCCTCTTAGTCCAGTAGCTTGCAGGTTCCAGCATTTTCAAAGACAGTTGTGAAGAGCATCTTCTTTCATAACATGATTGTGCTCTGTCTCCCGGCAGGTGCCATGTTCATTCGTTACAGCTATACAGGTTGGCTGTCAGAACTTGTCAATTTCTAGCTTTGCTTGTAGCCTCCTCCTCTGAAGGGAAGTCTCTTGCTTTGTTACAAGCTAGATTTTTAGTGCTGGAGCAGCACTGACCTTGCAAACAGGGTTTAAATCTTCAGAAGTCCCCACTAATTTGGGGAGGGGAGTCCACTCAGTTCTTGGGCGCTCAGCTCCAAACACCTACACCCCTGTTTTCCAGAAGCGCTGTGGCACACCCAGCTCCCACTGCCTTTTGGGTGTTAGGGGGAGACAGAGAAATGGGTGCTTAGATCTTAGGGGACCAAAAGGAGTGGACCCTCCTGAAAAAATGAGCCTTGGTCTTTAGCATTCACAGTGGGCTAGAAGGCACTGTTCAGTACGGCGTCAGCCCTGCCCTCCGGAAGCTTGCTTTGGGGCTGGCGCAGGAACTCCCCTGTACTGTTAGTTGTGATCCTCTCGCACCTTGCTCTGAACAGATGGGGATAGTTGGTATCTCCTGCCTCATTACCAAGCAGTCTCCATTACGAGAACGAGACGGGTGAGCTGGGACCCTCAGGTGTGCCTTGAACCTCTACTTTCTTACCCTCTGGGGAGGTGCTGGCCCTGTCTCCATGGCCCTTGGCTTGACAAGAGCACATGCTGGCCAAGGCAGCCCCGCTAAGCAAGCCAGACCAACAAGGCTGCCTAGAATTAGTAGAACGAGGCAGGAGGTGACTGATGCCGTCTGCCACAGGGGATGTGGAGAGCGGGAAGAAGTTGCACGTGATCCCTGGAGGGAAGAAGGGGACCGAGGCCCAGCATGTCGGCCACACAACGCACGTTCTCTGCATGGCCATCTCATCAGATGGCAAATACCTGGTAAGGAGGAACGGCCGGGCCCTGCCCTCTCGCCTGGCTGGCTGGCTCACCCTTGTTCTCTAGCCGGGCAGTGAGCACTCGCTGTCAGTTTCCAGCTTCACTGCAAATGCTGGACCCCTTTTGATGCCCCGCCCCGCTGCCCGTTCTCTGTCCCTGGCCCCGCTCGGGGCTGGGTGGGCGCCTCTCTCCAGAGCGGATACAGGAGCTTCAAACAGCACATCGGCGGTGAGCACATGGTACGCGGCTTGTATGGTGAGACCCTGTTGAGGGAGCTCACTCGGATAACAGCAGGGTCCATCTCCACCCTGGGGGCGAAAAGCTGATGGTGGTTGTGCCACGATCAGGCCCATTCACCGGCAGCGCACGCACATCACTGTTGCCTCTCTGGCAGGCTGCATGCCTGGATGTCACCAGCCTTTGGCTCTAGCGTTGGCTGTGGTGCCGATGGACCATCGCCAGAGGAGGAGGAAGGGCAAAGGCTGTTTGCTCTGTATGCTCTCCAGGGGAAGACAGTGAGCTGGGAACAAAACCAAGGGGTGGCTAGTGGGGAATCCCACCTCCCATCTGGCTCCTGCTGGCCAGCTCTGCCCCCCACCCAAGTCTCTCTCTCTGGGCCTCTGAAATGGCAGCAGAACATAACAGTGCAGCCACACAGCCCTCTGTGATGACAGACCCCGGAAAGCTAGTTAAGGGCTGCTGGTGAGTGTCCTCTGTCTCCCTGCCAGGCCACAGGAGACAGGAACAAACTGATCATGATCTGGGAGGCTGCCACATGCAAGCACCTGTATAAATTCACCGGCCACCGAGATGCTGTGACGGTGAGTGGCTGGAGGGGAGAGAGGGGCGGGGAAAGTAGCTCAGACACAACTAGGCGGCTTTGGGTGCCCAACTCTTCCTTGCTGACTTGGGAAACATGGAGGCTCTGCCTAAAAGTCAGAGAGCCCCTTCTCCATGGGAATCCTTCTCCCCATTGCTGAGTGTCTTTCCTCTGAGGGCTACGCTGAGGGGAGATGGCGGGGTGGGAGAGATTTGGCTACTTCCAGGGCAGCTTTTCCTTAGGGTCGTCACCTTGGAGAACGCAGTTCTGGGTGGGCATTGAAGCCACTCTTCCATATTTAGCGCCTGTCTCTTCTCTCCTCTCTCTCTCCCGCCCCCCCCCGCCCCCCGTCACAGGGCCTGTCGTTCCGGAAGGGCACTCATCAGCTGTACAGTGCCTCACACGATCGCTCCATCAAAGTCTGGAACGTGGCTGAGAATGCCTACGTGGAAACACTGTGAGGACCCGGTTCTCTGTGCCCTCGGGCAGGAGAGGCTGAGGGGGCGCATGGGAGGCTGAACTGGGAGGGTTCGGTGGCTTTCGGGGTGACCCTGGAGATGGAAGACTGGGATTCCTGGTTGGGGGGACGCCAGCAGACTTGGCCCAGCAATGCATTTGGCCCCCAAGCTGTCCTACGGTCACGCTCAAGGCTACCCTGCCCTAGCAAGCCGCCCGTTCAGTTTGGAGGCACCCATGGTCAGACTCACGTGATATGGAGCCCGCCTACTGCATCAGCAGCTGTGATGTGGCCACAGCTCAGAAATCTCCTGAGGACCTAAGTCATTCTTGCTGGGCAGGATTACCTGAGATAGATGCCCCCATGTCTTCTACCAGCTGTGTCTGGGGAGACGCCCAAGTATTCTGTGGGCATGGAGGCTTGGTGGGCGGTAGCCACTAGCCCCCCATCCAGGAGAACCAGGGATCGGTGGTGGGAGATGGTGAATCTCAAGGCTGAGAATGCAGAGGCTGGGGGAGAAGAGAGGTAGAAGGTGCCAGGCTGGGCTCCTTGGATTACTGAGGCTCATCCTTTGCCCTGTTTGCCCCTGACTCCAGGTTCGGGCACCAGGACGCGATCACGGGGCTGGACAGCCTGAGCCGGGAGTGCTGTGTCACGTCGGGCGGGCGAGACGGCACCGTCCGGGTCTGGAAGATCCCCGAGGAGTCTCAGCTGGTGTTCTACGGGCACCAGTAGGTCTGGGCAGCAGCCCCTGCAGAGGGTAGCGAGGGCTGTTGGGCATCTGCTCTGCTTAAGCTGCTTCACCTTCCATGGCAGCTCTTCTGCCAGAGCGTGATGCCCGTCCGGTGCTTGCCAGCAACTGTGCTGCGAGCTCTGGTCTGTTCTACTTCCCCTCTTCTGCTCTGCCGCCCAGTGTCTTGTCAGGTGCCTCCCAGCACCTGCCTCGTGCTGGTGAGTGGCCACGCCTGTTGAGCTGGTGGTGACGTTTGCTACCTTGCCTAGTGCCTGCAGGAGTGGGGGAGGCTGGCTGCCGGCCCTCCACAGCACTGCACGGTGCATGGGACCCCTCCTTCCTGCAGCAGCTATGAGCTTGGCTGGAGCTGTTTCCATGTCACAGTGGTGCAGCGTGGAACTAGGCCAGCCAGGCTGAGTCCACAGGGAAAGCAGCTCAGCCGGCAGGAGGACTCGTCCAGAATATTCATGCCAGATCCCAGCGGGGGAGCAGCAGAAAGGGGAAATACACCCTCCTGGGAGGAGACCTAGGGAATGCCCCACCTCTGGGGGGCTGCCTGTTGCAGTGAGGGACTGCCAGAGAGGCCTGTTCTAAAGCATGCTGAGTGCCACCAGCAGTGCCTCCTTTGAGAGGTGGTGGTTCGAAGCCTGGGCTGTGCTGAGCTCAGGTTCTGGGGCTACCTTTGCCTCTGGGGTTCTGGCACCCAAGGGGGCCCACAGCCACAAATCGCTCTCCTCCTTCCCTCTGCCCATCTTAGGGGCTCCATCGACTGCATCCAGCTGATCAACGAGGAGCACATGGTGTCCGGTGCGGACGACGGGTGAGTAACGACGCTGGAGACATTCTGGGGGTGCCGCCGGCCTGGGCTCTGGCACGTAGCCTCATCCGCTCCATGTCTCTCAACAGGTCGGTCGCCCTGTGGGGTCTTTCGAAGAAGAAGCCGCTCGCGACGGTGAGGCAAGCGCACAGTAACCATGGCGCCCAGGGCCTGGAGCAGCCGTACTGGATCTCCTCGGTGGCCGCGCTGCTGAACAGTGACGTTGTAGCCACAGGTGCCTCACGCTGTGAGACCCTCGCTTTTGCTGTTGCTTTGGGACTGGGGCGGGGAGGAAGGACGCAGTCCGTTTCAGCCTCCATCGGCTGGGCGATCTAGGCTTCCTCTCTGGCTCTGGCTTTGGGCTTCCTCCCCAGCTCTTGTCCTCCCTGCAGCTTGGGACAATGTCTGTCTTGCAGGTGGGGCTGGGTTACTGTTTGAGGGGCTCGGATAGAAAGCGCTGTGGATGGATCATTCCTCAGGCTCCTAACTCGCCTCGTCTTCTGGAAACCTGGCTCTGCATTCTGGGGAATTCACCCACAACTGGCCCAGCTGGCCGTGCCCCTGCCCCTCCTACAGGCCGTGCCCCTGCTCCTCCTACAGGCTTGCCACCCTGGCTTAGAAACTAGCCAAGGAGTGGGGAAGTCCTGGTTGGATGGGAAGGGAGCTGTTTGGGGCAGGCTGGGACGGGGAGGTGGGGCTTCGTTTGAAGTTGG
Source organism: Dermatemys mawii (assembly GCA_007922305.1). NCBI lineage: Eukaryota > Metazoa > Chordata > Testudines > Dermatemydidae > Dermatemys > Dermatemys mawii. The sequence continues at coordinate 11,799,915 of ML677379.1, read as the reverse complement.
CTCCACGTCACATACCTCTTGCTCTGAGCCTGCCAGGCACTTATTGTAACGGCGCCTGGGGTTCTGTGGACATTGGCTGGGCCTCCCCAGAGAGCCACGGCCTTGTGCTCAGTGTCTGTCCCGTGTGTCACGGGCAGGAGATGGCTGTGTCACTCTCCTCTCTGGTCCTCACTCGCTCCCCCCAAAGCGACGAGGCTGCACCACCGCCTAACCCCAGGCAGGATGGTGTTTTCCCCTGGAATAGGCCAGCTTGCTGCTCCAATTGCCCAGCCAGCGCCTTCAACTTCCTGTGCTTCCCGCTGTCTTGGAGGGGTGGCAGGGAGGGGCAGCTGGGCTGTGTGGGGCGCCGGTCGTGGATGGCAGCGGGACCTGGTGTGGTGGCAGGGCTATGGTCTGAGGGAGACCACGCTAGCTTACATCGGCTCAGAGCGTGGCTACATGTGACCTGGGGGACATGCGGGGCCTGGCTGCCTGAGTACCTCACATTCTGCTCTGTGACCGCAGGCTCGCACAGCGCCAGCGTGCGGCTGTGGAAGTGCGGCGAGGGATTCCGGAGGCTGGAGCCGCTCTTCGACATCCCCCTGGTGAGAAAGGGGCGCGGGTGGGAAGATGAGGTGCCTGGGACCAAGTGCTTGGGGCCGAGCAGATGGGAATTTCCCTCGTCCGTCCAGCTGGGTCCCCTTCCCCAAACAAGTCTGCTTGCGGGGTGAGGGGTGCAGGTTTTGCCAGCGTCAGGAAGGAGCCCCTCTGGGTTTATTCCGATCTGGTGTGTGGAGCCAGTGAATTGCCGAGAGATTAAATCCCTTCTCGGCCTGATCGAAGTTGCAGTGCCCTGCACTTGAGTGTCCCTGCGGACTAATCGCTCTCGAGCCTGCGGGACTGGCCTCATGCCTTTTCCTCTCTCTAGATCGGCTTTGTCAACAGCTTGAAGTTCTCGAATGCTGGGGATTTCCTGGTTGTTGGGATCGGACAGGAACACAGGTACCGGCCTCGCTGCTAGCTACAGACTATATGGGGAGTCCAGGACAGTGGCCCAAGGCCCCAGCTGCTAATCCCAGACTCGCTCCTAACCCTTGAGGTCGTCCCTCTGCAGTGTACAGTCTGGAGGAGCTGGTGATGAGGTGGAACCTGTGCTGGGGGCTTGAAAAACCCAACATTTGGCATTAGATTCTGCCTTCAGCTGGAATGAAGTGTCCGTTAATGCTGGGGAGGGGCAGCTTTTGGGGTGAAGCATGCGAGGAGTGGGCTGTCTAGGAGGGGAGGGCAGAAAATGGCAGTAACCTTCCTAAAAGCCTGACTGGCACTGGTATGAAACTCCTGCCATTGCTCCAGGGCAGCTTTACCAGTGACTTGGTTTGTCTCCATTTCCTCCAGGACAAAGCTTCTCCTTCTGTAGACCAGGGATGGTGCATCTCAGGTGCTGGGAGACTGGATCTCTGCAAAGCACTGAGTGCCAGCACCGGGACTCTGAGAAGGGAGCTCGACTTAGCATCAGTCGGCATTCATTAGCATTGAATGAGCCATGAGTGGCTCATTCAATCTCCCTCCAGCTTTCCCGCTGGGGAGCGGTGGAAATGAAAGCTCTGTGTCTCTGTTGCGTTCAGGTTGGGCCGCTGGTGGCGAATCAAAGAGGCCAAGAACAGCATCTGCATTGTCCCGCTGCAGAGGATGGCAGCTGGCAGCGAGCAGCCAGCTGACGGCTCCTGACCCCGCTCCTCTCTTGCATACGGTCGTGTTGCTGCTAGAGCTTTGTGAGACTCTTGAGTTAAAACTTTGCATTAAAGCAAACCCCCGTGTCAAACCCTGCTGTCGGTGTCGGCCTGGCTACGGCTCGGATGCTCGGTCGCGAGCGAAACCGGCTGCAAGGACGTCCTCTCTGGGGCCAGTTGCAAGATGGGCATGAGAGGAAAGTGTGGAGGGGGGAGGGGGAGAGAGAGCATATGAAATGAAAAGCCCAGGCCCCCTTGCTCCGCAGCAAGAGCTACATGGCAGTGGGGAGGATCTTCACAACAAACCTAGCGGCAGAACCTGCTTCAAAGGTGTGAGCGGCTGGTGTGGCTTTTTTGGGGGCTGTGGGGGAGAATGGACATGCAGACTAAGCCATGGCAGTCCAGTCTGACTCCTCCCTTCCCAAGAACAGGCCCGAGCTGCTCACTCGATTAGCCTATGACCTTCAGGCGCACATTGCAAGGGGCAGCCCTGTGTCTGCCTGCTGAGATCCCATGAAGAATTCCCTTTCTGCCAGCTGGAGCTTGGGGTAGGGCCCAGGATTCTCTCTTCCCTTTGCTGCTTAGCCGCATCCCTGAGGCTAACCTCTGTGGGAAAAGCTGAGTTACATGCAGTTGTGCTGCTAGCTGAAGTTACCCCCCCCACCCCAGGCTAAGTTCTTGCTAAGGTTGTGTGCGTCCCAAGTAATCAAAGCCCTGTAGATTGCACCACAAGAATCCAGACCTCAGTTCGAGGGGGTAGGAGGGGTTGGGTTGTACAGCAGATCTGGAGAGCCTTTAGTGCCTTTATTCAAACAAGGAGACAGGCCTCTAATGCATCTGCTCCAGAAATGTAGCGTGCAATCGCTGCATGTACTCCAGCTCATTCTGATCAATCTGGGGGTGGGTTTGTGTGTGTTCTGCTCTCGGTCTCCGTGCTGCGGAGTTTTGGACTGATGATGCAGATCTCCACTCTCGGTGCCATCAAGGAGATTTGAAGCTACTGTGCGTGTTTAGCACACGAGCAAAGTTCATGTGTCACTCGTTTTGTCTCAAAACTTGAGGCATTTTAAAATGCATCCGTGCCAACAGCAGCCTTGGCCTCGGAGACTGAATTAAGTGCTGTCATGTCTGTTTCCACCTGGGATCTGTCTCCAAGAAGAGCAGCTGTAAACTCTGCATTTGATCGGACTGGAGCTTGCAGTGGGGGTTAGGCTGTTTAGTGCTAAGCTAGAAAAGCAGGACCGTTAAAAACCACCTCCTGTAGTTACGATTTTAATTACAGCGGTGACACTAAGTGTGTGGTTCTTTTAAACAGAGCTGTTCCTTAAAGCCTTGCAGGCAACTGCCTAAACGCTGTGACTACCTCCCTGCTGCTCTTACATGGGCTTTCAGCTGCTGTTCTCATTCGCTGAGGGCTGTGCTAGCTTGGGGCAGGAGGCGGGGAGAGGTTGGCTTTTTGTTTCTTTGTTTTGTTTTTGATGGCAACAGTTCTGCTCTGGGATCTTCAGGGATAAGTTCAGCTCAGCCGCTTACGACAGCTGTGTTTGCCCAGCCGCATCGGCTCTGCCTGGAGTGGTACTGCAGATGAGCTGGGCCTCCCTGCACACTGCACCTGGAGGACGGAACACCAGTGCTAAGAGTAAAACAAACCCTGGTGTCTGTCCCCACAGCCTGGGCAAGGGCCACTGAGCACAACGTCTGGGTCGGAGACTAAATGAGGTCCTAGCATTTGCCCTGCCACAAGTTAGACCTGCCTTAGCCCAACAGTAGCTGTTTGGGGAGGTACAGCCTTCCTACCCGGCCTTCTGTACAATTTTGCGATCCTAATGGGGCGCTCAATCCAAAAAGTTTGCTCATGCCTGCTGTAGCGCCTCCTGGTGCCAGCCAGGGCTCTACCTCCATGCCCTCTGTTGAGCAGTACTATGGCATGATTCTGTTACCTCAGCTCCCTCTGTGCCAATACCCAGATAGCGTGACAGAAGTACAACTAGCAGTCCAGACATCCCAGCCTGCACTCCTGCCCCTCAGCCCCGGGGGCTTGCCCAGTAGTCTGTAGTAAATACAGCCTCACCTTGGGCTTGCAGACTTCTCCCAGCTCCTTGCTCTGCTGCTGGAACAGGAGATCCTAGCGCTCCTCACCCTCTCTCTGGGGCCCAGCTCCAGCCCTAAAGCCTGCTTTCCCCCATGCAAGAGAGGGCCTCCTGCCTCTGACTGCCAGCTCTGGAGGGGGTCTCTCTCTTACCTGACCCTTCGACAGCTTTGGTCACCAATTATAATTAGGTTTAAGAGCGGTAGCTGTGTTAGTCTGTATCAGCAAAAACAATGAAGAGTTGTTGTGGCACTGTAGAGACTAACAAATTTATTTGGGCAGAAGCTCTTGCGGGCTTCATCAGATGAAGTGGGTTTTAGCCCACGAAAGCTTATGCCCAAATAAATGTGTTGGTCTCTAAGGTGCCACAAGGACTCCTTGTTTTTAATGAGAATTAATTTGCCAGTTCAGGAGGGTTTCTAGGCCCTCCCCTCAGAGGGCCAGCCAGGCTGTAATACTTGGCTAAGGCATTGGGCTGGTTGGCAAGAAGGGACTCATAGTGTAAGTGGCTGGCTTTGCATGTGTCTAGCTTGTGACTCCATAGGAGCTGGGAGAGGGTGGGGGTGTGCGCCTCATCCATGTCTAGCCATGCAGGAGGGCAGTTCTGGATCAGTCCTGGCCTACAAGCACAGCTGGCCCTTGCTACTGGTGAGTGAGCTGCCCAAACATCTAGTATGTTGCTATGCCCTTTATCAGCTGCCTACCCCCTCTGATTGTCCCCTCTGCCCTGGCAGAGGAAAGTGTGTGTTAGCAGGTGAGAGGAAGAGTTCGTAATTGCCCTTGCCCTGCTGCAGAATACTACTACCTTGCCCTTTACAAAGCTCAGTAGCATCATCTTCATTTCACAGCTGGGGAAACTGAGGCCCAAGACCAGGGCCAGAGCTGGGACTAGAACTCAGGTTCCCAAGAGCCAGTCCAGCAATCTTTCAGTGGGCCACCTTTGCTTTTCTACTTTAGCAACTGAGTTGTTTTCTCAATCCAAGGAAAAAGCTTGCTGCTGCCTTGATTTTTAAATTGAAGGCCTGGGGACTCCTGCCTGGATCCTATAACCTACCCCCTTCTAGCACCTCCGTGCATAGAGGATTGACCTGACCCTATGCTGCAACATTTTGCATTGTTGTGTGTGGTATGGTATCACGGAGAGGTGGCAACTGGGCTGGGAGCCCTGTTGGGCAGCCTGTACAGTGAAGAGTCCACAGGGTAAAGGGTGTCAGATCCCCCCCATGACTGAGGTACTCATGGTATGTCTCTCAGTCTGGGGCACAGCCGGGCACTGACTCCCCATATTGCCTGACTCACACAACCCTGCCACTCCATAATCAGTCCCTGGATCCATTCAGTCATGCCTAGAAGACACAGACACCCAGCTCTTGCTTTCTCCTCCAGCGAGAGGCTCACGTGGCACCGATAGGTGTCCGTTAAAAAAAATGCACTTTATTTACATAAATTACAAAAACCACAAACTCGGTCACAAAAAGATCTACGCTTCAAAACTCGCTTGGCTTGTAATACATGTGTCACAATGATAATCTAGTCAAGGGCCAAAGAACACACACATTTTTGTTAGCAGCTGGCTAATTATTAGTTTTCTCCCCAGCCAAAAGGCTCCTCCCAATAAATAATTTATAAAAATTAAAAAAATACCACGCAATACAGAGTTATAGTGCCCAGCCCAGCCTGTCATTTGGTTTTCAGGATCCCCCTTGTATCCATAGCTGCTGGCACTCAATGCAGTGGGAGGAGGCGGGAAGGCACAGCTGTCCCCGTGGGTTGCTAGTGCCTGTCATGAAGAGCCATGGTAGTAACAGGCATCCTGCTGGAGCAGTGGATAGTATGGTGGGAAAGGGGTATTGCCAGGATGGGGCATTGGCTGAGGGCTGGGCATGGCTACAAACACTGGAATTCTAGCGCTTAGCACCGACATCATGGGGCTACTGTGAAAAAAGATGCGACCCACAGAAAACTCTTGAGAGAGATCAGCAGCACGTTTGCTTAAATAACTAATAACTCACCTGGTTTAAATACTTCTATAGTTCTACAGTAAACATGGATTTTTCCATGGGTCAGTTGAAAAACACTGGTGAGACCTTTTAGCACTACCCAGCCTGCCAGGGCCTTGATACTGATTCCTAACAGGAAGTGCTGGCTAATGATGTCATTTGAGACACAGGAAGAGCAGCTCAGCATGTGAATGCATTTGAAAGGCAGGAGGTGCATTGCTGTGAAATTAACCACTAACAAATTCTCAGTAAGGATCCAAATTGTCATGCCAGTAACTTCACCCTGTCTGTCTCCTGTGAGCGCTGCCTTGCTATTTCAGCCATTCAAGCCAATGGGCAAGAGGGCAGATGCTCACCTCATCACGCCAGGGAACCCATCAACTTGAAATCTAATTGATTAACAAAACAGTTACAAGTAATTTACCTATGTCCCTCCACAAATGTTGGGGACTTTTGAAATCCCAGTTTCCTCTTTCTAAATGTCCCTCCCTGTATCTGTGAGAAAGACCCACACACATAATAGGAAAATGACTATACGTATGGGGTGGGGAGGGAGATGAACTTTACGCAAAGTGCTGTCAAATGTCAAAAGGAAACATACTGAAAAAACAGACATCAATTTTTGATTCTTTACCCTGATCCTAGGAGTCACTTTTAACCACAATGGGAAACATAATTCAGTGTGAAATGTACTTTAGTGTATTCCTTTAAAGGTTAAAACCGGGGATTTTTTTTTTTTGTAGAGTCCTGCATATCTATGGATACCTGCAGACCATTTTTGTGGATCGTGGTTCAGATGTGGATACAAAATTTGTATCCATGCCAGGGCTCTAATTTTTTGGGTTTGATTCTTTATGACACATAAAGAAGACCTGGAAGGATTTGTCCCTGCTTGTTTATTCCACTTACAAATCTCAGGAATAGCTATACAAGAATGGACACACTGGGTCAGACCAATGGTCCATATAGCCCACTGGCCTGTCTTCTGAAAATGAGTAATCAGGATTATGATGCGGTCCCTGTTTTTGCTGGAGAAATCCTTGAAGAACTGGAAAACCCGAATGGCAGCTTTCTCACTCACAACTGAAAGGCCAAGGGGCATGCTGAGCCTTTCACAAAGAGTGTTTTTCTCCCAAAGGTCGGTCAGGTGTTAGAATTAAGTGGGCACTTACAATAAATATAACCAAGAGTTTTAAAGAGTCTCACTGAACATGCTTTTCCCTTTTCTAGGCTCTGGCAATGTCACTAGTCATCCTCCAGCAAAACCAAGAATATTGAGACTTGATATTTTGACTTGGGGGGGGGGGAAAGCATGGTTTAAAAATAAAAAAGTCTCTCAGGCCGATTTATGCATCACGGTGAAAATAGGCAATTTTGGGACCAAAATGACGCTGTTTGCAAAGCTTCGAGTAGCTCTGGATAAGAGTGGTCCCTGCTGCCTCTCGGTGGACGAAGGTCCCAAGAAAACTGCAGCGAGGCAGCTTTGCTGCCGGAGAGTTCGGCAGCTGTAAAGTACAGGGCCAGATTGTTTATTGCTGCTGCACTAGCGCTCGGGCAACACTGGTTGCTGGGCGATGTCGTAGTCAGGCTGCTCCTGGCGGGAGCAGGAATGGGAGGGGTCTGAGGCACCCTGGCCCTCCATGGAATCGGTCTGACCCCTCCCCATCCTGCCGCTCATGAAGGGCATGGGGGCATTCTGGGGGAACGGGCCCTTGGGCAGCCTAATGTAGTGGGAATGTCGTTCTCCTGCTGCCTTTTGGGGCAAAGAGTGGGGAGCACCTTTGGACACCCGGTTGCATGGTCAATGGCTCCAGCACACCACAAATCCAAACCCCCCTGTGGAAGTGGGGAGCAGCAGGTCCTGGCCCCCTCCCACCCCGAGCAGCAGCTGCGCCCATCCCCTGGGTAGCAGGCTTGAAGCACGTAACTGGGGGTTGGTTCCTCCCTGCTCTCTATGTTGTGGGACTTGTTCACCGTAGAGGCCCGGTGTCCCAGGGAAGGACACACAGCTCCCCCTGAAGTCAGTCCCCAGGGCTGCAGGCTGCCGGATCCTCACTCGCTCTCTGCGTCTGGCTGGCCCCGTATTTTCAGGTCTCTCCCTCCGGTCTCATACGTCATCATTTCTCCGCTTGTAGGAGTTGTTTCAGTCCCCTGCTACCCTGCTCTGTCAGCGTCCCACATCAGGTGCTGACAGGGCAGCCCTCCTGTGCCAAGCCTCGCCCCGGTTCCCGGTGGGCCCCTTACCCTATCCCTGCTCCCTGGCTAGCCACTGTGCCAGTCCCTGACTGCCCTTGCTAAACAACGCCCTACAGTCTTGCACACATGGCACCCACCGGGGAGGGTCCCTCTAGCCGAGTCAGGTAATGCATCAGCGGGAGGATCATGGGTACAGTCCAGGTTTTCTTGGGTCAGCCCCACCGAGCTCCCTGCTCCAAAATCTCTGGTGTGGAAGCACCTGTTTGTCCGTTTCAAAGTGAGTCTCTCTCGGCTCAGAGAGGGCAGAGGCCTCACAGTCCAACCAGGGATCCCCCCGCAAAATCAGCAGCAGCCCTGAGCCCCCCCGGCTGGTTCAGGCTGAATTCCTTCACAGCACCGCTGGGCAGCGGGATCGTGGAGAAAGGCCTGTCTGTGCTTTTCAAGCCATAGCACCTTAGACCCCTTGGTATTTTCTCTTTCAAGGGCGGGGAGGGTCCTGCTTTCTTTGCGCGGGAGGGGGAAATTGGAGCAGCCAGTGGGAATCTGTGGACTTTCCCCAGTCCCTGTTCCAGGGCAGAGAGAAGCGGGGAGGTACAGATGCTCGGGTTTTGCTCTCCCTGATAATCTGGCCAGGAAGAGGTAACACGGGGTGGAGCTGCCAGGGGATCCATCTGGCTCAGTGCTGGCTCCCCAGGGAGGGGGTGTGGTTCCTCCACGCCCCAGCGGGTCCATTCAGTACCATCCCCGCAGGTTTGTGTCTTTCTGAGCCGGTGCCGGGGGAGCGGGGCAACGGAAGGTGGCACCCATTTCTCACACGACGGCCCCTCTCCTCGGGGAACGCCAGCCCAGCGAGCGGGACGGCGAGCAGGCTGGGAGTGCAGCTTTGAGAAACCAACGGCCCACCAGGAACGAGAAAGGCCTGCGCCTTCGTGCAGGGGTCGGCGCCGGGGACCGCGCCCTCGCCCGTGAGGACCACGCGGTGCTTCATAAGGACGAGGTCGTGGAGTCCACCACCTCGCGGCCGTTACACACCGTGGGGACGGACTGAGAGGCCGACCCTGGCAGGGGAAGAACACAGAGAGGCATCATGGAACAGCGGCTGGGCCTGGGTCCCAGCCTCACCCTCATCCCTGGTGCCGCCTTCCCCATGGCCTGGAGCAAGCACCTTGGAGCAGGTGCTGTAGCCCCATGTGCAGCCACGGGGCTGAGGGCACAATCTGCCGCTAAGCCCATCCCTGGGGCTGTCCCTTCATCTCACCCTGGCCCAAACTAGGGGTGCCTGCCCTTGCTTCGCAGCAACCATTCTCTCCGGCCAAGATCCCCCCTCTCAGGGAGGTGGCAGTGGCTATTCCACGTCACGGAGGCAGGCATGCCCCCAAACATGCAGGAGATGTCCGCATTAGCTGCCACACACAGCATATGACAGTACGGGGGTGGAAGGGCACTCAATGGACTGTAACATTTTCAATTTTACTGGCCACTGACATTTAATTGCACAGCTCTCAAAAGGGAGCTGGTGCACGGAGTCACCTGACCATATTCTCGTCCCCTACGGCATCCAGCCCTCTGTCAGCGACAGGACTCCTACTCCAGGAGGGCAGGCGCCACGGTCCGTGCCTGGGAAGGGCCAGGGAGCGGCGCCGGGGGGCCGCCAACCACTCACCGTGTGAGTGGCTGGAGTCTGCTACAGTCACACTGAACCGGTTAGTGGCCACGCGGTGGCTGGCGATGTTCTTCTGGGGCTGGAAGAGGATGATGTGGAGTTTGGGGGTGAACAGGCAGCCGAGAACCACAGTGCCACTGAGGCTGACGGAGACGCACATGGTAGTGGTCTGCACCTGCGGAGAGCAGAGCGGAGACATCAGCCCAGAGAGATAGAATGAAAACACACACACACACACACCCCCTCTGAAAGGACATCCACCCATCAGCATCCTTTGAACTCTTTCTATTTTATTTTCACCGCAGCAGAAATGGAGCAGAACCAAAGCCCTGACGCTGAACTCCACAGGCGTTTGGATCCAGCTCCAGCTTTGTGGTCAGCCCCAATCATCTCTGCATGGGGACAAACCCAAATCACTGAATCTCTTGCCTGATCTGAGAGGTTATCTTCTCTAAACTTCCCCACACGGCCTCTTGTCTGCATCCTAAACAGATGCAAACGCCAGCCCTTTACAGATACTCCCACAGTACAGCAGAGCTGGGGGGACACAGTCATTTTGGTTTGCCAAGTTTCATGCAGACGACTCCATTGGTTGCAATCTGTTGAACTGGGCAGAAGAGGGTGGTGTGCATGAATTCACACGCATACAAACACACACACCCTGACCTACCCTTTGCTTTCACCTTGAATTTCAGCTACAAAAACTCAATGTGGAGCTCAAGTGAATCTACCAAATTTTGCTTAGTGCTTAAAGCCATGCAAAGCTGATGTTCCTTCAAAGCCCTTAAGCGCGAGACTAGCCGCACTGCCTTCCCCGGGATGATGGCATTATTACTGTTATTAAGCAGGTGTCAAGCGCCTTGATGGACCAGACAGCTCAGCACTTCACAGGATAGAGTCCCAGCTATGGATTTAGCTCCACGTGATCTAAGGAGGGACCTCAGGTTTCCTGAATTTTTTCCACGTTATCCTGTCCTCTGGGCAATAGCCTCTGATAGTTGCAGCCTCTGAGCTCTGCGTGGGTGGAGGTTGAGCTGGCCACTGTCTAAAGATTTCTTTCCCCTGTCAGAGATCGTAGCTGAGTCCAGTCAGTTTCTCGTTTTGAAAATGTGCCTGGGGCTTTGTCACGTGCCCCAGTGCACACTGGGACACTGCCGCCTGTCTCCTGAGCTCCTGTACTCCCCCAGCCTTTTGCAACATTCGCTTCCACCCGTCACTCAGTTCCGCACCAGCCCAAAGCTGCAAGTGACGGTTCCAAGCTCAACTGGGGGTTCTCGCTTACTCATCCTCTCTGGTGCTCAGCAGAACAGCATCAAGCTCTCCGGGTGTGGTAGTCCGAAGCTGGCCCCCCCTTGCACTAGAACCTCAAAGCTACAGCACAACCAGCTCCAAGTATCTTCCAGGGGGACTGAATGGCGCAGACACAATCTGAAAATGTCCCATTTCCACTCTGGTCAACATGGCCATAGAGGTGCCAGTTGAAACCAGGGATAACGTAACATAAAAGCAGAGGATCTGCCTCTCCCCCAGAGTAACTCTGCTGAAATCAACAGGGCTACCCCAGTGTAAAACTGGAGAGCAGGAATACTCAGAATAGATTTGGGGGAGCAGAGGAGCTAGGGCAGGACCTTTCGGGTCACCCACAGATACTGGGGAGAGAGGAAGGCGACCATAGACCAATTGTTATTCCAGAAGCAGGAAGGTCCCTCTATTCCAGGGGCCATGGGGAATAATCAGTGCAATTTAGGCCAGGATTTCCAGGGATGGCAAGTTGGATATTAAGGGCATGATTCTGATTTCACTGATTCTGATTTCCCCTGTGGTTTCCTGGTTTAACTTGTATACACATGAAGCCAACAGTGCTCCACCAATGTAAAACGATGATTGTTATTATTGGTCTGCACTGCTGTAGTGCTGAGGATACCCAGCCACAGGGCCCCATTGTGTACAAACATGCAACAAAAACATAGACCCGTTCCCAGAGTGCCACAATCCAAGACAAGTCGTTAAAGTCCTGCCCGCATGGGCTTTGCAAACATGGAAGAAGGGTGCTCCCTGCTCTGGAGAGGTCACACATGAAAGAAGCTGGTGCAAGGGCCAGCAGAAGCAGCCCCTAAATCATCTCAGGAACATCTTGGCCCCTGTCGTCTGTTCATCAGTATTAACCCATCCTCCTTCTATGCTAAGCCCATGCTGGATTAAAGGCTTCTTGCTGCAGAGGGAGGGTTTTGACTGCCACCTGCTCTAAATGTCACTGAAATTAGCATTATATTACATCAGAAAAACTGCAAAGTCAAGCGTTCGAAAGTTAGGACATGTCAAAATTGAGGTTGCCTGGGCAACCTTAGTTCAACCCCCGTACGTATTACGAGAGGCTCTAATTATATGCTCACATACTATTTTTTCCTCACTGAGGGCACAAGACAGATGGTGCTCAATTAATGAGCAGTTAGGCAATGTTTTGTTTTATCCTCATTGCTCGATGTGTGGCCCAACTCTTAGTTACTGCACACACTATCCAAACCCTGCTCTGGAGACACAATTGTTCATTTCCACATGGGTTTTTCTATGGATCTGATCACTGTAAGATCCAAGTGAGGCACAAATAGTACTGAATTTTTCATCACAGCACCTCTGTGAGATGAGGGCATATTATTATCCCCATTTTACAGCTGAGGAGCTGAGACAAAGACAGATTGAGGTCCAAAGTACCCACTAATTTTTGGTGCCCAATTTGAGGTGTCTGGGACCTGCTTTTTCAGAGAATTTAGCATTTCATTTGTTCAGAGCGGAGCTCCCCTTGGCTTCAGTCGCAACTGTGAGTGCTCAGCAGTTCTGCAGAGCAGACTCCCGGGTCTCAAGTCAAACACCAAGAAAATGCAGAACATACAATTAGTAATAGTGACCCCATGTGATGCGTTTGGATTAAGTGATTTGCCAAGCATCACACAGGAAATCTGTGGCAGAGGCAGGGATAGACTTCAATGCTCCATGGCACCATCTACCTGCTTTAACCACAAAGCCTTCCTTTCTCTTCCTACTGTCCCATTCCATTCATTACACTCCTTCCAGTTTCTGCAACGCATGAGGCAGGAGTCCTAGAGACAACAGGCACATTAACCACAGGGCCCTGATTCACTCTCTGAGCACTGCCCAGCCTGTGCACTGAATGGGGAAGGGGTCCTGTGGAAACGATAGCATCTGATCTGTCACATTCAAGTCTGTATCATAATGACTACACACAGGAGGCACAAATTAAGGTCGTGCAGGCAATTTTAGCATGTCCTAACTTCTGAGCACTTGACTTTGCCCCTTAATGTTCTTTTAACTTAGCTTTATGTGTTCTTAAAAAGCCAACCGGAAAACAAAATTCATCATATGGAATCATATTGACACCCATGTGGATCACCAGCGGAGCTGAAGCCTTTAGATTCACTGCACAGACCTCGGCCTCTTGAGCTAATAGAGTAACTGTCTCCATCACAACCTCTCAGCGCCATGTCCCAGCCTCAGTTTCCTCCTGCCTCGCCCTTGACTCTTCATCCCAATCCCAGCTTCCCCTGTTCAGCTCCATGACCCCGGTCCCCCTCACCTTGCCTTAGCCTCACATCCCAGCTTCTTCCCTTCGCCACCCCCTGCTCCCCACAGACCCTGCTTGTCACCCCTCTGCATTCAAGGTGGTCTGAGGTCTCCTCCTCACCGCTGGGCCCAGTGTGGGTTGATGTTACTGAGAGCACAGGAGAGAGGGAATTCCCTGCTCTCAGTTCTGCTCCTGACCCTACAGCAGCTCCTGTATTGGATGGGGAGGGTGATTGCAAAGCAATTCCTGCTCTGTTCAGGCCCTGGGCTGAAGCATGTTCAGCGCGGATGGACTCTCTGAGCATGTGGAAACTGACATGTTCAGAGGCTCATAACTCGGCCAGACTTGCGCAAATATTCACAGAGGTGGCACAGGCCTGACAGCGGGGTGACTTCCCTGCCCCAGTTCAAGTCCCTGCACCCACGCATGGAGGCGCTATACTTCTGAGCAAAATGCAAGGGAGGGTTTCTTTTAAAACAAGAACAAAGCCAACCCCTCTTTCCTCATCTCCTTCTTGGAAACAGCTGAAGCCTTTTTTGCGGCAACTTTCCAAAAAACAAAAAAAATCAGCCCGAGGCAGACGTCCAGCCTGGGAAATGTCACCTCGGCAAGCTAAATTTGAGCAGAGTTGCAAGCAATTGAAAGCAGAGTCATCTAACGGAAGGGCTCAGAGAACCTTAGCAATAAACATTGCTGGTCTATCAAGAAGCTTCACTGCCTCCCACCACATCAAGGTAAGCCAGTATCGTTACCCTCCTCCTACAGACAGGAGAAATGCCGTGGATCAGAAGCCAGGTCTCCTGCCTCCCTGCCACTTGCTCTGCACACTAGACCACCCTGCCACTCAACAGCATTATAAAATGTTTCTCCAATGTCCATCGTTCAAACTGTTCTCTACGGAAGAATGGCTAGTGGCGGGCTCTCTAATGTTCATCTCAGCTGCCACTAGGTGCTGCTGGTTGTCTGCAGAAGTACAAGCGCAAACACATTTCCTCAGCGTTTTCCGGGACCACGGGCTCCTGGAGGTCAGAGACTACAGCAATGAGCCCAGTGAGCAGTGATGGGCTTAGACACATCCCCCTTCTCAGGCAGAATCCATTCTAGGGGTGGGACCAACGCTCTGTTTCCCCACTGGCTCAGCCTGCGAATTTGCAGTGCTGCCAGAGAGGGGGCATTGGGTTAGGAGAGGTGGGTCTCTCAGACATTGAGGGCCTTTCACTTCCCAGGACGTCACTTGGTGCCTAAGTCCGGCACAGCCTCCCCAGACATGCTTTTACGGCCTCTAGATTTCTGGCTTGCGATTTCTGCTGGAAAATCAGCCCCCCTTGATCGACAATTCTGGTTAATGAGCATTTAGACAAATGAATAAAGGGAGAATCAATGTATTGGTCTTGGTCTGGTCCCTGACTCCTCTTTGTGCCCCGCACAAGCCAACCACCATTGGCATCGGGGGTGAGCGATGGCAGGGCTGTCTGGAGAGGCATTGACAGGACTGGGTGGGGGGCATAGGCTGGAATAGCAGGGGGTGGCAGGGCAGGCTGGAGGGACATTGGCAGGGCTGTATGGGGGGCCCAGGGAGGCAGCAGGTCAGGACGGAGATGTATTTGCAGGCAGGTGTGGAGGCCCAGGACTGGAAGAGCAAGGAACTTGCCCAAAACTAGCTTGCATTATGCCTACCAGCCATGTTCTCCCCTTTGCCTTCCTCAGAGACACACACACCCTTCCTCCTTTTCCTTAGCAGCCTGCTATGCTGCATTTACCCACAACCCAGAGTGTCCTCAGATCTAATTTAATGATGACACCTGCCCTTTGGTTCACCTGCACAGGCAGCTTTGCCCGCTGCAGGCTGGTCTTCTAGTGTTCAGCACCCACCCTCAACCCTTTACCACCGGCTCCCTGAACAAGGAGCAGGACCCTGGAATCCAGTGGACTTAGCCAGGCCGCCCGCCTCCCGCTCCGACTCTGCTCAGCAGGGATCACTTACGCGATAGTCGGTGGAGGTCACATAGAAGATGGGAAGGAAGGCCAGCCAGATGATGCACGTGGTGTACATGGTGAATCCAATGAACTTGGCCTCATTGAAGTTTTCAGGGCATTTCCTGGTCTTGAAGGCATAGACTGTACACAAGATGATCAAGAGCACATTGTAGGTCAGTGAAATGAGCATGCTGGAGTCACGGTTGTTGCACTTGAGGGTGACAATGTACCTTTTGTCAGGCTCCGTCTCCTTCCCCGTGCCGGGGGTCTCCACCATGAGCCAGATGATGACGATGATCATCTGGCAGGAGATGAGGGCCATGCAGATGACCACCTGTGAGGTGGGGCTTATGAAGCGTGGGCGCTGGACCCCTTCCTTCACCCCGCTGAAGATCCGAGCGATCCGGTTCGTCTTGGTCAAGAGGGCGGAGTAACAGACCGCAAAGGAGGTTCCCAGCCCCAAACGCCGCAGGGTGCAGACCTCAGTGGAGGGCTTTGCAATGAAGATGAAAGTCATGCTGTAGCACATCAAGACGCCAGTGAGGAGGATGTAGCAGAGTTCGCGGCCTGAGGCCTTCACAATAGGAGTATCATTGTTCTTAATGAAGACCCCAAAGACAAAGAGGGTGGAGAGGAAACCCAAGCAAGAGATCGTAACTGGCCCAATGGCCCAGACATCTTTCCAGCGGATGTACTCTTGTGGTAGCTCATAGCAGCCATTCAGGGTACCGTTGGGCCAGTACCCTAGACCACAGTCCATGCAGGTGAATTCATCCAGCAGGTACTCGTAAGGCTGGCATGGGATGCATATCCAGCAGCACATGTCCCCCGGCTGCATGCTCTTCATTTCATTCTTCTTGCAGGGGTCGCTGCACTGGGACACGGGAACAGAAGTCTTCGCCCAGGGGATGAGGGTGGTGTTCAGGGTAAGCCCTTCCGCCCAGTAGCCCACCTTCTGGTATCTATATCTCCCATCTGCTCTGTGGTAGTTGAAGATATTGTAACGACCTATTCCATCGCCATAGCGGTCAAACCGAACGATGCCCTTGGTGTCTGCTGGCCTGAATGGAGCTGGGTGAGGAGGAAAAGGATGAGAGATTCAATGTACAGGAAAGCTGGGCTTTTTTCCAGTGGGTTTCACGCTCAACGGATTGGAACATGGCACATTTCATCCACCCTCCCTCGGAGTGGGGGGTGTTTAGACTAGGATTTAAGAGTGCTGTTAGCTCATGTTATCCAGACTCACTGCTCCTGATGCTCCAACTAGCTACAGCAAAGCTAGCTCAGGGCTGTCCACACCAGCTGCCATCACACCCTGTGACTGCCATGCAGACCTGTCCTAATTAACAGCTTCCACACCCTGAGGCATGACAAAGGGAATAGCACTTTGCCATGTGCTACATGGGTGAGTTAATGAGGAGAGGGACACTTTAGGGTGCATCTTCACTGGGATAAAAGGTGTGTCTTTAGTACCTCATGAGGTCACTAGTAGGAGGTAAGATCCTAGTGAAGATAAGTCAGTGAGTAGTTTTACCATGAGTTAGTAGGTCCCAATAGGGACTGTGGCTACATCTGCACTGGGCGCTGGTGGTGTGATTTGCAGCTTGTGTAGACGTATTCATGGCAGCTCTTATTGAGCTAGCATGCTAAAAACACACGCATAGCCATGGTGGCATGGTCAGCAGCAAGCAGTGGCACCAGGCTAGCTACCCCAAGTACATACCAATGGGGGCCAGGCGGCAGCGTAGCCCATGCTACCGCTCACCACTGCATATGCTACCATGGCTTCACTTGTACTTTCAGCGCACTACCTCCATCAGCACTAGCATAAGTTGCGGGGACTCACACTCCTAGCTCCAAGTGCAGATGTCGCCTACGAGGGAGCCCAACCTTATATTTGGGTGTGCTAAAGAACAACTTGCTTTGCCTTGACCAACATTTTAGAAAGTGTTAATGATGTAAGCAGAGTCTGGATGAGCTCTCCCCTGACATGGAGTGGTGAGCTGTGAAAAAAGACATCAGGAGCTGATCTCATTTGCATGGACACGCCCACCCTGCCGAGGTGCTCAGCATGATGAGACTGCTAGCCCAAATGATCACTTGTGGATGGTGTTGGATCCCCAGTCCCCTTGTTATTGGGGCAGGAGTAATGAAGGGTTGTTATCCTTGTTGTGTGAACTGAGGGCAGCAGAACTGTACCTGGCATACCTCAATGGAGGGACTCACCCTCCACTGAACAGCAGTCACTAGGCAGGGGACATGGATAACAAAGCCCAATGAGTTGAGAGAGGTGGGATAGGTGTTTGTACCCAATTGGTGGGGGGAGGGGCTGGTTACCTCAACACCATTTGACCCTTCCTCTCTCCATGGTATAACAAAAGAGCTAATTTAGACTCAGTTGAGATCCTTCTTACCTAACGCAGAGCTGAAAAGCCACTGATACCTAGGTATTAGACCTACTTTGGGACAATGTCTCTATTGCAAGAGATTGCCAGGTGTGTACCAGCAGTGAGGCTCCCTGACTAACAGTTGAAATCACTGAGAGCTGTGTTAAGTGTGTGGGAGATGCCCTGAAGACATCTTGGTGAGTGAGCAGCTAGCAGAGAGGTGTGGTAAGTGGCTAGCAGGGTGAACAGAGAAGAGGTGCAACCAGCAGGCCATCTGGTGGAGATGTGTGGCAAGCGGCCAGCAGGGAGGCTGGTGGAGAGGGCAAGAGCAGAGCCCCAGAGAGGCATGGCAATCGGCGGTTGGGGTGACGAGCGCATGCCTGAGCAGTGCTGCATGTAAGGTGCCTCCTTACCTCCCTTACTTTCCACACAGGGTGGGAGCTGAACCTCTGAACTCTGGGGCTGCACTGGCCAAGGACAACTGCAAGTGAGGTACAGAGAAGGGTTAGGCATGTTAAAGGGACTCTTGGGTTGCTGGACTTAAGACCCTGAGGGGAAAAGAACACCACCCGATTTACTTGGGGGGTGGGCCTTTTGTTCATGGTTTGTGTTTATGAACCCTTGTTGCAGTGTTTTTCCAAATTAATGCTGAGCTAATTCCCTCCTTTTATTGAAAATTTTTGCTACACTCAGACTCTGTGCTTGCGAGAGGGGAAGTATTGCCTCCTACTGGCGCCCAGGGGGTGGTGTGTAATTGTCCCGGGTCACTGGGTGGGGGCTCGAGCCGGTTTGTGTTGTATTGTTGAAAAGGAACCCCTAGATACTGATACCCCTTGTTGCTGCTGACTCCACCTGGCAGAAGGGTTACAATTAGATCACACAATATCCTCAACCAGCTAACTCTCTGCCTTTGCCCAAACTAAATGCTAAATGATGTTTAATATGTTAATTAATGTATGTGCGTGAACAATCTCATTTCCATATTGCAAAGCCACAATGGCGCTTCTGATTTGAGCTGAGCAAATAATTCACAAGTAATTTCTTCAGACATATTGAATTCTTTCTCTGTCCATGAACAAATCCCGACATTATCCAAGCTCTGTATTTTCAGAACCATTCACAATGTTCCTTCAGCAAATAGTTCTTAGCCTGCACAATTTAGAAATGCGACAATGTAATCCGTAATGTGCAATTTGTAAAGTTATGCTGCTAATTTATGAATCTGTAACTAAAGCTAGATATGGAAATTACATTGCAAACATTTGAATATTTGCAATTCATGCTCTATTGGTCAGTTACATAAACTGTCCAATCAGGGAACATATACTATGATATATGACTTATTAACCAAAGACAGTGTGAATTGCACATTGTTAATTTTACAACTGAATATACCACCTGGAATTTGTGTTCAGTGACTGCTCCAGCCTTCAAGCTTAAATTTGCTTGCTGTATTTGCACTAGTAAAGACTCACTCAGATGTTACCAGAATGGGGACACAAAAGAATTACAAACACACATGAATCCAAATTCACTTTCAGATCTGAGCAAATATTCAGTGCCTTCCCCCAACATATCTGGGTTTTGTATTCACCCCTTTATAATATTATAGTACCTAACAATAACATACATATTCCTTTTCACTTAAGTGCATCCTTTCAACTTGACAAACAGTTCACTCCCCCACCTCTGCTATTATCTCAGGTTGGTATTAAACACGTCACATGAAAATACTACATTTATCTCCATGAAGATTCCTCCCCAAGGAGACTGATAATACAGTACATTCATCTAAGCAGCACTGACTTCCCCGACATCAGCCTGACAGCCCAAGGCTGCTTATATATGAAATCAAATATAGGTAAGTCTGCAATCTCTCTCCCACTATGTGTTCTTTTGATTGCCAAGCTGGAAGATGAAGTATATACACGTTCTTGGACAAGGCCTCTCCCTTTACTCTTCATAAGATTACTGAGAGGGGAACTGTGCCCTAGTTACGCTGGACAGTAGCTCTACTCACACCAGACTAGGCCCTGGGAAGTAGAGACCAGCCATGTCGCTGATCTGCCCCCAGCCTGCCCCTTATGCTGGGGCTGGGAGCAGGGCTGATGTATCCAGCTCTGCTCTAGCTGGAGATGGGGTGGACTCAGGGAGCTGTTACTGCTCACGCCAGTTGTCACAGGGGGTGGGGGAGTCCCATTCCCACACACCTCAGTTCCTGGGATTCACGGTGATTCTTAGCCAGCCAGTAGATCAGAAGGTTTATTTGAGATGCCAGGAACACAGTCCAACTCAGAGCTTGTCAGTACAAACAGGCCCCCTAAGTCAGGCCCTTCTGGGGGGCAGGGAGATAAGACCCCGAATCCGGGCTCCCCCTCTCTTGCCCAGCCAGCTTCCACCCTCTCCAAATCCCTGCAGCCGTCTGTCACCCTTTATTCACTTCCCAGGCCCTAGGTGTCAACTCCCCTCCCCCATTCTCATCTCAGGTTACAGCTCCAGGTATCCCAATCAGAGCAGTTTCCCCTCAGAGTCATGTACAGTCTCCTGCCTGCTTGTCACACCAGTATACCTGAGAACTGGTCCCTGGTCATGCACGGAAGATGTACCTAGAACTCAAAGGAGGAGGACGCAGCCTGGAATATACTGAGTCCTCGTTGTTTCTGTGGCATCTTAAAACAGTGTCCAGAGTCTCCTACAAATGATACACCAGGGGTGAGACTCTGCCGTACGTGGGGTCAATGCAATGTAGTCTCATCAGAATAAAGCCTCTGAACAGTTTTAAATTGCCTTGACTTATATCTGACTTCTCTGCCCCTGACAAGAATGCTGAATCTAAGGAAGAAGAGCTGTTACTGGCCAATTCTCCAGGCTCACCTGGCCTAGCAGAACTGCTGTTGGAATTGATTGTTTATACAGATGTCCCAGAGGAACAGCAGAGCTGGTAGGAAAATACGTGATCAGCTATTAGAAATATTTTGGTGCTGAATATTAAAAACTCAAACAGGTTATGAAAGGAATAATGGAGGTGGCACTGGACTGGGGTGCCTGGGAAGCTGATGGTCAGCTGAAGGAAATGATCTTACAATCCTCCCAGTTAGTCAGTCATCCTCCAGAAGATTAGAAGAAGCTGAACCCAACACAACGTTCAACCAATCTGAAACCTGAGATTCTAACTACACCCTTGTGCAACAATGTTTGTGTCCCAATGCAACATTATCATGACACCTGATGCAGCAGTTTCATGTCACCAGCCTGGCAGAGTCCACCATCAAGAGACAGGAGAAGCGTGTGAACTCCTGGACCAAAGAACTCTGAGCAAGGACATCATCATGTCCAATCACAGAACCAGTGTGCTCAGCCAGTTTGGCTTGTCTGGCTCAGATGTAACCAACTGAAATCCCCAGGCTTTGAGTACTCCTAGTTAAACCCTCTGATTTCCCTTGCCCGTTCCATCCCAACCCCTTCAGTTCAGCCACCAATCCCTATTGAGGCCTTGGGCTTACCGTCAAACTTGACATTGAGCATGAAGTCCTTGTAGAACCTCTTGCCATTAACTGGCTTCATGGAGTCACACAGCTTGGTGGCATTGGGGCACAGTGCCTGGTGCATGTTATGGAGGGAGTGGGCCATGGCGTAAACAGCATTGACCACAAACATGATCTTGGACTCCTGCTCGAACTTGCCTGTCTTCAGTGAGTGCCGGCTGCAGTCCTGGGTATGGAAGCTGCATTGGAACTTGTGCTCCCAGAACTCCCGGAACCAGGGGTTCCGACTGTTGTTGTAGGGGTGGAGGTTCCGGAAATAGATGGCAAACTCCTGGATGGGGTAGGACGCCAGTTCAATAGTGATGGCCCCCTCTGCCACCAACTCACTTCCCGCCACCACGCTCTCCAGGGCACCCCAGCCATCGCTGGCCACCCAGGTGAAGGAGACATTAATTCTCTGCGCGGCTGCCAGCAGCTCCCGGGCATCTTCACTGCGTGTGAACAGCACCACCACCCTCGCGCTGGGCTTCTGCAGGAGGGCCTTGACCACTCCGTCGAAGGTCTTCTTGTTCATGGAGCGCCCCACCTTCTCGGAGGTGGCAATGCAGATGTTGCGGGCCCGTGCTTCCAGCTCGAAGGCCTCAATGCCCGTCTCGCCATAGTCACCCTCCGAGGCCACTGTGGAAACGTAGGTCCAGTTAAAGAAGCGCAGGATTTCAGCCATGGCCTTGGCCTGGTAGAAGTCGGGTGGGACGGTGCGGGCAAAGTAGTCGTAGCGAGATTTGTCACTGAGTTTGGCACTGGTGGAGGCATAGCTGATCTGCGGGATCTGGAAGAGTCGCAGCAGGTTGGCCACCTGGATTGAAGGGTGAAAGAAGGAATGGGTGAGGTTACAAGGTGTACATGAGAGCAAGAGAGAGGGAGAGCACCCTGTTTACTGGAGAGACTGTTATCGACCTGGTGGGATGCTGTCAAGGTACCCTCCCCACTCTGAACTTTGGGATACAGATGTGGGGACCCACACGAAAGACCCCCTAAGCTTATGTTTTTACCAGCTTAGGTTAAAACTTCTCCAACACACAAATTTATTTCCTTGTCCTTGGACGGTACATTGCTGCCACCACCAAGCGATTTACACAAAAATTTAGAGAAGGGTCACTTGGAATCCCTATCCCTCTCAATGTACCGCCCACAAGCCTCTTCGCCCCCTTTTCTGGGGAGGCCTGAGACTAAAATACCAGCCAGCTGCCTTAGCAACATGATCTCAACCAGACCCTTTGTCTTTAGGACACTGATATGAATCAGGTTTTTTAAAAAAGAACTTTTATTACAAAGAAAACAGTAAAATAATAACACCTGCAAAATCAGGATGGAAGGTAACTTTACAGGGTAATAAATTTTTTTAAAAAAACAGAGGATTCCCCTCTGGGCTCAGCTTCACAGTTACAAAAAAAGAAAAAAAAATAGAAATGAAACTACCTCCATGGCACAGGGAAATTCACAAGCCAAAATGAAAGATAACCTAATGCATTTCCTTGCCCTACTCACAATTTCTGTGATTTTATATGGATTATTCCAGGTATATGTTTCAGTAGATATTGTACCTGCTTGGCTTCTCCCTCCATCTGGAAAGGCAACAACACACAGAACAACAAACAAATCCTTCCCCCAGATTTGAAAGTATCTTCTTTCTTCATTGGTCCTTCTGGGCAGGTGCCACCTAGGTTATTTGAACTGCTTAACTCTTTACAGGTAAGGCAATCCAGTACAGCTGCCAAGAAGGGATCTTATGCTACTTCATACATAAAGGTTGCTACCCTTCCCCCTATATTCATAACAGATGCCCCAGTAGTTTTCGTAGAAAGTAACTACAGCTGGTCCTTTAAGAGTTAGAGCAGAGAAAACTTCTCCTCGAAGGTTCCTAATTGGACCTTCCATATTCTAACCCTTAGAGCGCCAGATGTAGTCAACAACATTCATAATCTATAAGATTAGGTTGCCTAGGGAATTTTTGTGGAATCCCAATCCTTGGATGTTTTTAAGACCAGGCTAGACAAACATCAGTCAGGGACGGTCTAAGTATCCCTCAGCTCAGGAAGATGCATTATATGACCTCTTGCATTATATGACCTTCTAGTCCTACATTTCTATGATTATAAGCACTCAGCTAACACAGTGATGAGCCTGGTAGTGATGAGCCAGGATTCCACAGTTATCAGTGCCTTAGAAATGGGATGGGTAGGATATGTCTTCATGTGGGATGTGGGATATGTCTTCATGAGGGACGTGGGATATGTCTTCATGTGGGATGCTGAAGGCTCGAGAGCTTTGATTGGCTGAAAGTGAGACCCATCAGAGTTATCTGTGTCCAGTAGCCAATCATATCCTTCCATTTCCCGAGCATTCTACTGATGTAACAATGCCTGTAGCGGGGCTGCATGAGCCTCCTGCTATTTCTTTTCAAAATATTTTTTCAGAACAATAAACCTTTTTCCACCTCAAGCATTAGATGTGAAGATAATTATCAGCAGTCAAGAGGGTGATAACCTGTCAGGCTTTCCCTACAAGTCACATCATGTTCATTGTCAGGGTGAAGGTCACCTATGTCTGTTATTTTGAGTGACTTGAATGTTTTTTTCCTTCCAGTCTCTGCTCCTGTTACGCTGAGGTTTCCAGTTTTCTGAAGGAGTAGCAATTATCCCAAGATGGTGGCTTCTTCTGGGTTGTTTTTGTTTGCTTTTAATATTTCATATTTTGTTCTCTTTTGGGGGAAAATAAACTGCTTCAGTTGCAAAAGCGGTAGAATCCGCTGCCGGGACCACAACAGAACATCATAATCTTCAAAGTGTGTTGCAAGCATTCATTAACATTAATATTAATTATTTGTGGTGTTGTAGAGCCTAGGAGCCCTAGTCATGGACCAGAACCCCATTGTGATAGGTGCTGCCCAGGCACAAAACAGAAAGACAGTCTACATATAACACAAGATTCCAGCGCAGTATTATCATGCTTGCCATCATTTTACAGGTGGGACAGCTGAGACAGATTTGGGGATTTGTCTCAGGCCACGTAAAGAGTCAATGCCAGAGCCAGAGCTAGAATGCTCAGATGTGAACTTAGCCCATGCGTCCCTCTAACATACCAGCACCTGCTTAACCATTCCTGGTACAGTACTGATGCAAAGCAGGCAGGTGCGTATGGGGGAGGTAAGCAGGGAGCTAGCCTGATGTGATTGGAATAACAGAGACGTGGTGGGATAACTCACATGACTGTAGTACTATAATGGATGGATATAAACTGTTCAGGAAGGACAGGCAGGGCAGAAAAAGTGGGGGAGTTGCATTGTATGTAAGAGAGCAGTATGACTGCACAGAACTCCGGTATGAAACTGCAGAAAAACCCGAGAGTCTCTGGATTAAGTCTCTGGGATGATTTAGTTGGGGATTGGTCCTGCTTTGAGCAGGGAGTTGGACTAGATGACCTCCTGAGGTCCCTTCCAACCCTGATATTCTATGATTCTATGATTCTGTGTGTATGATTCAGACACCCTCCTGTCTCTGTCACCTGATATGCCCCCTGGCATGATGTAACATTGTATCAGTGAGGTCCAATCACAGACATCACCTACACCCACC
This sequence comes from Dermatemys mawii, assembly GCA_007922305.1. NCBI lineage: Eukaryota > Metazoa > Chordata > Testudines > Dermatemydidae > Dermatemys > Dermatemys mawii. Next base: position 11,775,194 of record ML677379.1, on the reverse strand, counting down.
ACCTCACATCATCTCCAGAAACAGGACAGGTGCATCCTAGAACAAGAAGCCGTACATCCAAGACCCTAGCAAAGGGGCAGCTGCCAGGGAAGAGATGGGCATAATGACTTTGTTTTGTTTCAGTGTCCTGCAGTGAGATGGGAACTCAAGCTGAAGACCCTTTGGCTACCATGATCCCTCACTGTATGATGTCTAACAAGGACTGCACACTCATTGGACCAGGGACCTGACTCTGCTGTGTGCCAATGCGCCATGCACAGGTAGGTCACTGGTAGAAAGACTGATGGGTTACAGGTAGATGATCACATCTTCCATGACCACAGCCTCTTAGAGCGCCTGCCCCAGGATGGCTTCTGGGAGTGCCCAACATGGAGTGGAGAAGGGACAATCTTGCCAGCTCTCTGCATGGGCACGTCTGGTGACTTCCAGGGGGGCTTCCAGGCTCAGAAGGACCCCAAGGCAGGGTTGCCAATTTCAGCTGGAATTATTCAAGGAGGTTTCATCACATGACATGATCTTTGATTCCTGGAGACTCCAGGACAATCCTAGAGGATTGGCAACACCAGGAGTGACCCTAGACTTCAGGCATTATTGTGTGTTGTTAGTGAGATGTTTGGCTGCAGCTGAATTCCATCAGACTTCCAAGGTGGCAGGGAGGTTTAAGAGATGATGAGACTGCTGGATTCAGCAGGGAGGGTAATGCTTTCTGCGTCTTAACGTTTCTCCCCACCCACCATTTCCCTTGCACAATGGAATCCCAGTCTGTCCATGAGGGGTCATAAGACTAGATCCATAGGATCAGCATACACTGCTCATGCACACTGAAGGGGATTCCCTAGAGCTCCAAAATGGGTTTCTAGTCCCAGAACATTCCTGGAGACAGCTCCTCTACCTCTACCCACACGAGCAGATGGGATGGTTGTGGGGACTGAATTCCCAGAGAGGAGGTTGGGCGATTCCCCTTTTGTGAACCCTTTCTCCTGCCTGTCTTGGGGCCCTGCCTTTCTTCCCAACACACATGCTGCTTGCCAGTGATTAGAGAGAAGTTACGCCCGCAGGTGGTAAGTAAGAGGAATTGCAGAGGCTGGGCCGTTGCAAGGTTCGGTCAGGCTGGGCCTGGAGTGAGATCTCAACAGCAACATCATTAGAGGTGAGAGACTAAACCTCCCGCTGAAATACCGCAAAATCCTTCTCTGTCAGAGAGAGAGACTTTATCAAAACAGCCTGTCAATGAATCCAGAACGTGCAAGACCAGGCACATCTGCCTCAGGCATTGGAATATGTACAAAGAGGCCAAATGCTGAGAGAGACGGAGCACCAGCAACTCATCCCAGAATACTTCTACCCTACCTGTGAGCTGGTGCAGAGTGGGCATCTCTCAGCCTAGACAGATGAAGAGAAAGATCAGGAGAATGAGAAAAACAATGGGCCAGAACAGAATATTCCACTGCATGCGTCCAGCCATTGAGATTAGAACAAGGGCTGGCGCATGCCCCTTCCTCCTCATTCCAAATGGCTCGCTCTGGCTGCTCGTTCCAGACGCTCTGCAGCAATTCTCATTACCTTTAAAGGGAAAAAATCCACACTAATGAGGCTATTAAAAATCCAGACCGTCAAAGAGGCAGGCGAGAGGAAGCCTGTGATCTGATTGGCTGGCAAGAGCTGGGATCTGGAGCTGGTTTCCCAGCCCCTGATGAGGTGGAAGTCTCTGCTGCTAAATTAACACGTATTAATATGTTTTTAACAGAATATTATGCTCCTCATGGCAATAAGGCACCAGAGATGGCAAATTACCCTGCATTGATTCACACCAGGCATCGTCATTGATGCCACTTGACCGTAGGGAAACGAGGTGCAAATTAATGAAGAACAATTTGCTCCCTGTCATGGCCTACTGCCAAATGATCACACCGCTCAGGCCTGCAGTCCGTCAATCACATTCTGGTTCCAGTGGGCTCCGACTCCCGTTAGGCACTAGTTGGGGTCGTGCCAGGTTATATTAGTCCTGATTAAAATGCAGAAGGCAGCTCCTCACTGTGAGAAGGTAGAACTCCCAAACACAGCTGGGAGCTGTCTTGACATCTGGGAGGTACTAGAGTGTTTGGCGGTCCCAAGAAGATGGTTAGATATCGGGGAGGAATTGAGATATCTTGGAGGTAACCAGGTATCTGGGAGCTACCTAGATATCTGAGCAGTACTTAGGCACCCAGGACAGGCCTTTACTGATCTGGCAGGAGAACTCAGCTCCTCACGTGGGGGATGCCTTCCTTCTCTTACTTGGAAGGACAGACCCCGTGCAAGACGCACACAGTTTGTCATGGGATGAAGGGCAACGGTACTTCCTCTTACTGCCAACTGGTTCAGCAGAACCCCACACTTGCTTCCTCCCCCTACCATCCTCAGCCTGCAGAGAGAGCAGCACCATGTGACAGCCACAGTCTCCAGGGAGTTGGCAGACTGACACCAACTGGTGACCTCCAGTGGGGCATCATCCTTTTGCTTTTCAGTGGCTCCCTCCAGCTCTCACATGTGCTGAATCCTGGGCAGGTGGAGCTCTGATGGGTTCTCCACTTTCCCCTCTTCTCATCGGACCCGTTTGATCAGTTTATCACCTCTGCTCCATCTGTTACCCCAAAATTGGCGACTGGCACTTCTGGAGTTGGGTAGAAGGGGCAGATACCTACCATAAACTGGGCATCCTTTGACTAGTCCAGCAAGATCCAAACCCTCTGGAACTCCCTGCCTGGTGCAATTTAGCAATAGGCTCTGCACTCTTGAGAACAGCCCTTTTTCACAATTTGCACCAGCCATGCTTGAAGGTCAAGGGATGGCACTTCCAGAAAGCTGTCCATAAATGTCCATAATGATGGTGCCAGGCAAAAGTCCAATCAGGACTGAGGCCTGATGGTGCTTGGCAATGTACAAAAGCCTATGGAAATGCAGGCCCTACCCTCTTACAATCTAATGTGAACCCTGCTACAAGCGAATGTTAAAACCAGAAGGGGAGATGGGATGCAGGATATTGAGATTGTGTGGTCATACAGGGAGCAAGACACAGAGCCTCAAAGGTATTTAGGTGCCTAACACCCTGGGGGTTTTGACACCTAAGTACCTTTGAGGAGCTGAGCCCCACCACACAATTTGCTGGTTCCAGCTCATGTGATGCTAAAAACAAATGAAGGTAAGGTTAACAGGGGTTGCTGGGCCCATTTTAGAGGTGGGCAAACCAAGCCCCTAAAAGGGAAAGTGATTTGTTTTGCATTTCACAGTGAGGCACTGCCAGAGTTTGGGTTGCTTAACTTGCAGCGAGGCTGGCTGTAATTGTGTGCTCTTTGACTGTCCCCATCAGTGGGCAGCTAACACCCTAGGAACCGCTGTGACCTGACTGACCCCAGTGCCCTCAGATGTTCCTGGAATCTGGCTGTACAGACACGGTGCCCTCAAATCTGCCTGTACAGAAGTTGAGCATTGCCAGGGAGTGTGCACGAGGTACACTCTGCTAACCACTGGGGCAGATGGGGGAGCTTAGAGGGGTGTAGAGAAATCCTGGTCTGGCACAGCCATGAACCCCCCTGCTCGCTAAAATTTTAGCGGCCTGCAGAGCTTTGTTTGTGGGCCACGAGCCCGCTTGGTAGAATAATAGCTGGAAGGACCCTGGTGGTAGAAGACCAGCCAGCACCGCTCTGCCTTTGCCACAATTCTGCCTGTTGCCCTTGCCTCATGCTCATAAGTTTTAATGCCAGACGGGTGAGCTCAGCACTTTCTAGCATGACAGCACTGCTGGGTCTGAAATTCCACAGGGCAGCACATTTCATTGGTCCCCTTCTTCCCCTTTGCCCTCCACCCCTGCTACAGCTTGCAGCATAACACAGGGCTGGGCCAATTCCTAGGAAAGGCTGCTCTCTCCTGATTGGCCCAGGGAGTGAACCAAAGCAGGGAGGCTAAAAAGCAGCACATCCTGTTTATGGGTAACACCCGTGCCCCCACACGCTCAGACCATCCCCCAAGTCCCAGCCAATGTTCCCTCTAATTTTTGACAGGCCACATGTGCAAAAAATTTCTTCTGTGCAAATTTTTGAGCATGCGGTGTTTCGCCATGTGCGCAGGGTTTAGGATCTGTGTGTGCGTGCACACATGCACAGCTTAGAGGGGACAGTGGTCCCAGCAGGGTCCTGAGGAAAGGACAGTGCTGGGAATGCCCACCAGGCCTTTGTTATAGAGAATTAAGTGCCTTCAAAGGAGCCAGCTGCAGCACAGACCATTCCCCCTCTGGGACCCTCACGTCTGGCCTCAAGAGGCCAACCAGCTCCAGGGACAAGAGGCGTTTTCACTCTCAGGAGGGCCATGGAGTCCTGGGCTTCTTCACCAGGCTTCCAAACAGTCCCAGTGTAGCACAGACCCATGTCATCTAGGAACCAAAGGTGAGGCCACCAACTTGTCTTATAGTGGCTCCCAAATGGCCCATCATACACCAGGACTTCCAGCCACTATTGGCCTGGGCTGGATTTGAACCAGAGATCTTAGAGGAGGAAAGGGCTATACCAGTTCCTTAAGCCAACCAGTCTCCTGGTGGTCATGATTCCCAATACATGTGAACCCCCTATCTTTGAGAAGCCACCGGCTACTAACCCCTGAAGGATTAGTTGTGGACTATGAAGCTATGAGACAAAGGATCAGTGATTCCAGGGAAGATACTGATGTGGGAGAAGGATTTGGCCAGGTGCCTGTCAGAGAGAGTGAACAAAACAGGTACAGATGTGCCCATGTTCACAGCTGTGCAGAGAAAAGAGTGATGAAGAAAATGTCAGCCACAGACAGATAATGTTCTCTCCTCCAGTCACCCTGAGGAACATCTACTCTCTTTCTAAGTACAATGGAAAACCACTGACTGCCTACTGTTTCTCCAATGCCTCACCCCTTCACACTCTGCCCCCACTGCCCTGGGGTTCAGCTAGGACATAAAAAGACCTGAACATACCTTCTGAGGCCAAGGTTTGCCATGTCTGGGACTCACATGGATCTGGGTTGCCTCCAACCCAGCCAACAACCAACAGCAGAGCGGTCAAGGCAGGTCTACTGTTGTCTCATCCATTACCTGGGTTGACCATCTTGACTTGGTGATGTCGCTGTCCATTGTAACATCACAGCTCTCACCACAGGGTACTGATGCTAGTGTCCTAAAAGACCCTCAGCTGCTGGACGGTGAACTCCTGCCATCCCAGGGAAACCTGGTCCTGTCCTGAGATGTGAGGTGCCTCATGGGAGCACGAAAAAGCAAATCTCCCGTAAGGGGTGCATTACTGACAGATAACACTGTCTTAGATCTGGCTACTGAGTGGGGGTAATAGCAACCCTAGAAGTAGAAACTCGCCAGCCCCAGATCCCTTTATAGGCACCTCATCCCTTCCCCAAGCCCACGGTTGAGGAGAGGATTGTCTCTTGAGGCAGAATATGGTCGATCTTCTGGAGAAAGCATGGGTAATGGGGGCAAAGAGAGGAGCCAAGGATGGCAAAGCATGGGGAGCCGGTTTCCCCTCCCCTGCTAGGAGAGAGTAGCTCTCTCAGGACACAGCTGGGGGATCCATTGGAGGAGAAACCTAGGTCTGACTGACTCCACCCACCTCCTCGCTCTCTTGTTCAGGACGGGGTCCGCTGCCTGCCTTCACTCCCCCTCCATTGCATTCAACTCTCCAGCATTCAATTCCCTGCTGCTCCTCACCCTACCCCCACCCCCCAGCGAAGAGGCTGATCATGGAAGGGTTATGTTTCCATTCGAACCAGGCAAGGATATGGAGAGATATTCTAGGTGTGACTGGGACCAGTCTTTGGGACCAGCACTGTTGGGTGGGGTGCCATTGTTTGACTGCAGAAGGGCTGATGCTGTCGACAGTGAGGGCGCTAATGAATAAACTGGCACTTCAACTGAATAACTGGGGTTGCTCCCTGTAGATATGCCCACCGAAGTCAATGCAGCCAGGCCGAGCCCTGCAATTGGATTCCTCTCTCCCTGTGGCAGGTTACCACCTAGCTGCCCATTGCACCGTCCTCTGCAGCAGCTGGCACCAGCCCCCTGGATTAACTGGCACACGAGTCCGATCCTGGCTGGGCAGAGCCATGTCTCCACCTTTCTCCGCGTACGTCCACCTGTCTCTAGGAGCCAACCTCTCCTCTCAGTTACCCCTGTCTCCGAGGCAGACTGCAGCACACCCAGTCTGCCTGGCCCACGCTCCCACACCTGTTCCTTTAGAGCCCTGACAAGCTCAGGAATCTTTCCAGTTCTCTGGGATGGTCTTTTTCGGCCAGGCCTGGAAAGCCGGTCCCAGTTCTCTATTTCCACTCCTCCCACTGCAGAGCACTGGGAGACCCAGACCAAGACGGTCCTTCAGAGCCTCAACAGCCCCAACGCCCTTCCAGCATCTTCCCTGACAGGCCTAGCGGGATTCCACCTCCTCCAGTGACTATGGCCAGCCAAAACGACAGCTCGCCCCGCAGGCATTGGAAACCCTTCCTGCAAGCTCAGGCTGGTATTTTAAGTCCCTATAGAGCCCCCTGAAAGTGGCAGTGCACATAGTATTCTGTCAGCAGCTTCACAGAGCTATGATTGGTTGCTCGGCTGGATCAATCCCAATGAGGCAACTAGTTTTGGCTGGTCTCTTAGGTGCCCATTTATGGTCTACATGGCCACCTAGATTTGGGCAAAAAGGTGTTCAATAAACATATAGTGGGTGTCATCTCCCCTTTTAGGGGCTAGGTCACTTAGAAGGTAGCAGCCTACTACTGCTGTCAGCTAATGGAGCTTTTCTTTTAGCTCAGTGGTTCCCAAACTGGGGTATGTGAACCCTGGGGGGTCATGAAAAGTTATAGGGTGTTCGTGGGAAAAAAATTCCCTGATGGCGGACAGAGCTGTCCCTAGGGACCCCAGGCAGCACAGGACCAGCAGCCCGGAGCCCTTGGACTTCCAAGAGCTAAGCAGATCAAAGCAAGAATATCTATCCCACTGAGGAGATTCCAACTTCAAGACTCCTTATCAGAAATGGAAAGGGAGGTGGATATTTTTTGCTGTTTTTAAAATTAAACAGGCAATTTATTTTTTAAATTATTATGAAGAACAAGTTTAAGCTTTGTTGTAATGTGTGTTGTTTGCCTGGACTGCTCAAGACCTGAATGCTTGTGGAGGAGGAGCTCTTTGAGTTGGCTTCTTCAATACCTTCATGCTGTTTCACATCTGATACTCCTTGATGAAACATAGGAGCCTGGTCTTATAACAATTCCAAGTGATACAAGCTATGAAAGTGAGATCTTGGAAGAGTGTTGTCATTTGCATAATGTAATAAAAATGTTGTAATGATAAATAATTAATAATAAATAGTGTCATAAGCATGTCGTAAAAACTAAGTTTATATGTCCAAGATCATGGCTTTTATAATTTATACTCAAGTAAAGGAGAAAATCCCTGGAAATAATCATTTTTAGTTCGTGAGACTTGGCATTTTAGTGAAAGGGTTTCACAGGTTGTTAAAGTGTGGGAACCACGGCTTTAGCTCAGGCAATAGAAGTCTGCGCTTAAATGCAGAAGACCCGTTGAGACTCTGCCGGTGGCCTGTAGCTGAGACTATTACACACACAGGACTGACGGGGGGGAAAATGTTTCCAGGGAGTGTGCACGAGGTACAGGACTCTAAGGTTAATGAGGAATCTTTATGGACCACAAGCGGTTGGAATCTAACCAGCCCAGTGCCCTCTAGGTATTCCCTCAGTCCTGATTCAGCCAGAGGAGAGCAACCCACTAGCTTGCACTAGCGTGCATGATGTTTCTGACTCAATGGAGAGCTGGGTGCTATTCTGTGGCTGCCTCTCCTGTAGCTGTTTCCTGCCTTCTCTTCACAGCAGATCTTTTCCCCTCTCGCTCCCGCTCCAGAGGAGGACCCCAGCCGCAGATCTGCCATTGCCATCCAGTCATGGTGGCGGGGGGTGCTGACCCGGCGAACGGTGCTCCAAGCGACGCTCTGCGTGCTGGTGATCCAGAGGTGGTGGCGCCGGGTCTCCTTCCAGCAGCGGGAGGAGAGGCGGGTCAGGGCGCTGGCAGTGTATGTGAGGCCCGTGAGAGCGACCGTCCTCCTGCAGTCGCTGGTCAGGATGTGGCGTGCGAGGAGCCAGTACAAGAAGTACCAGAGGGCGGTCCTGGTCATTCAGAACAAATGGCGGCAGTACGCCTGCCGGAGACAGGCCGCTGTGTTTGCAGGGAGCAGCCTGGTGGACGGGGGCGTGGACCTGAACATTGAGATCATTGTTGGTTAAGCTGACTCTGTTAAAGTCATGGGAAAGGCTCCGGACGGTGACAAACATGGTGTGAAATAAACAAAAGCAAAATCTGAGTCAGGAAGTGCTTTCCAGGGAAAGCCCAGGGGCAGGCAGGCAAGCAGTGGGCCTCTGAAAGTGGACAGGCCAAGCTGGCATACAAAGGCGCGATCCAAGCCACTATAGGACTCACAAGGAAGGTCACGTTGGGAATCTAACACCTCAACGGGTAGTGCAGGCAGCCATCCATTCCGGGTCTGTTTGCTTCATGCCAAGACCTAGAGAGCCAGGCTGGCGGTGGATGCTAGAGTCTCCAGACCTTGGTCAGCATCCACCAACCTCAAGAACTTTGCATTGTTGACACCAGAGCCCTGCGACTTCCACAAGACCAGTTCTGGGGTAGACCTTATCCGTTCAGGAGTACGTTGGGGTGGCTTCTGAGACCTAATACATCCAGTGGCCTCCAAGATCTTATCCCCTCAGTTCCTAAGAACTCAGCTCGACTCTGAACTCCTCACTGAGGTTTCTTGATTGGCATGCAATCAAATGACACTTGAGTTGAGTAGGCGCAAGAGTAGAGGGTGGTTACAGGTCATACCACCCCCCTTCCCAAAGCTACACAGCAAACTTCTTCCTCTATAGATGTTTCCAGATTAAACTGCATTTACTATACACTGCATCACACATTTAAGGATTGGCTGTACAATACCCGTACGGCATGCTCTGTCCATGCACGACTTACTCTTTCCATCTTCTTTATGGTCCCTATTTATCTTGTTGATTGTTATCTTGGCCATTGTAAATGGTTCCCTGGGGGTTCCCCCTTATCTTAGCTAGTGCAGACATTCTGTTTCCAGGCTGCTGATCCATTTAACTCCCTAATTCCGTCTCCGGAGAAATGAGGCTTCAGCCATGTCTAATTATTCATGTCAAGACAGGCCTACAGCCACTTGCAAGAAAATCATCTCACCTGCACTGCCATGCAGCCACCTCTGGGGTGAAACATGGCAGCTGTTTTTAACAGTGGACAATCTCACTAACCAGCAGGTTAACTCAGGGAGTGCAGGAGAATACCACATCCGGATGGAACAGCAGGGGAAATTTTGACCTCATACTTAGTTGGAAACTGCCAAGGAAACCCTTACGCTGCAGAAAGGAACCATGTGGCATAATGCTCTGTTTTTGTGCTAGTGGGTTGCTCTCCTCTGGCTGAATCAGGACTGAGGGGATAACTAGGGGGCACTGGGCTGGTTAGATTCCAACCACTTGTGGTCCATAAAGATTACTCATTAACCTTAGAGTCCTGGCTTTTGGCAATTACCTCCTTTTCCCAAAATTCCAGCCCCTGCACCCCACTGCCACGCACTGCTGCTGAAGAGGTTGCATTGCCAGGTGGTGAGAGCGATCCGAACATGTATAAGGCCAGATCCAACCCTGGTAGAAATCAGCACAGCTGCACAGACTGCGAGTCCAAAGACTGAGGGGCCAAATCTGTGAAATGGCTCAAGACCCTGAGAGATGAAAGGCTCTACCTGACGAGAAGGCAAGAAAACACCGCATGGATTGGCCCTTTCAGCTCACCTGAGGGGCCAGGAACAAGGTGAGTCCATAGTAAACGGGGAGCCTGGGCTAAGAAGAAAGGAGGGGGGTTGTGCAATTTGCCCCTATGCAGAAGCTCAGCACAATGCTACAGCACACTAAGTGGCAGAGGCCCATGCTGAGTCTGCAAAGGGGTCAGTTGCAGCCATTTTGCAGCTCTTTTAGAGCCAAGTGGGTGAATGACCAGGGGAGGAGGTAGTTAGGAGACACCCAACCATCCCCCCCCCAGCTCCATGCTAATGGAGTTTCCAGTGAAGTGAAAGCAGGGGGAAAGGTCCAGAGAGCCAAGGTATTTAGGACCCTTGACATCAATGGAAGTTAGGAGCCTAAACACCTTGTAGGATCTGGTCCAAAGCCAGCATCTTAGCAAGCAACAACCTCAGCAGAAGACTGGAAAAAAGCGGGTGCTGCAGGGAGTGGTGCTGGTGACTTGGGGAGTGATACCCTTTTGTGACACTGCTGCTCCACTGCCATAGGGGGCGCTGTGCTGCTCGCAGTGCCACCCTCCAGAGGAGCAGTCCCTAACCCCTCAGGACTGATAAAAACCTCATCTTGCTTCTCACAAGAACAGAGCAGCAGCAGCCTCCGCATCCGAACAAAACTCACGCCAGTAACTGAACTCTGCTGTCCTAACCCTTCCTGCTCCCTTCCCCCAGCAGGTTGAACGGGCTCCGGTGTCTTGCCTAGCTGGCTTTGAACAGCTGCTGCGTTCCATCCAAGGCGGCTGTGTGACAAGCAGGGAGGAGGGTGGACGTGATCTCAAGAGTTTCACTGGAGAGGGGAGGCTTCTCTGAAGGGAGATACCTGGAGCTGTAACCTGAGATGAGAAGGGGGAGGGGAGAGATGACACCTAGAGCCCAGGGAAGTGAACAAAGGGAAGGGAGACAGCTGCAGGGTTTGGAGGGGAGTAGAAGCTGGCTGGGGAAGAGGAGGGGGCCCCGGATTTGGGGTCTTATCTCCCTGCCCCCCAAAAGGGCCTCACTAAGGGGTCCTGTTTGTACTGACAAGCTCTGAGTTGGATTGTGTTCCTGTCATACCAAATAAACCTTCTGATCTACTGGCTGGCTAAGAATCACTGTGAATTCCAGGAAGTCGGGGGTGCGGGAACTGGACTCCCCCACCCTCTGTGACAGGCTGCAGCTCCGTGTTGCGCAATGCCTGTATATCCAGCTAGCAGTCACATTGATGGAGCAGTCCTGCTGCATTAATCCAGATTACACCTGCAGGGCCCTAACAGAGAGCAACGCTGGGTGCCCGCGGGCTGTGAAAATGCTCTGGAGGCCCTTCCGGATCACAGACACTAGCATGAGCTCTGATCTTGGAAACAAGAAAACATGCAGCACTGACTTTTCCTCCAGGAGGGGCTGCAGGCTGCTGCTTAGACAGGAAAACAATGGGGAGCTTAGGTGAATTATACCTGCCCAAGGTGTCTGGCATAGCGCAGACAGGCAAGGAGAGATCCAACCCTGCACTGCTCTGGCAACACAGATGGGCCGATACAGGCACCAAGAGTGGCTAGGAGAGAAGCCCCCCTACATAGGCACAGCATAGGGCTGAGTGCCTGTGACCAGACAGCAAGTGTGAAAAATTGGGACGGGGCTGGGAGGTAATAGGAGCCTATGCAAGAAAAAGACCCAAAAATCAGGAGGGTCTCTATAAAATCAGGATATCTGGTCAGCCTAGGGGCTGCTCTAATTTACACTGGGGGCCACCCTGGCCCTGAATCTGAGCATACAGCCACCTTTGCCCCGTGCTGGGCAGGCTGCACTGTCCTTGGACTCATCCACTGGTTCTCCCGCCAGCCTGCGTACTGAGGAGTGGCCGCTCCCAGGAGGGAGTGTTGAGAGAGAGGGAGAGCGCCCAGTGGGGAAAGAGCAGGGGAAGCGCCTGTGCTGTTGTCGGGGTGGGGGAAGGTGCTCATTCCATGCAGCCGCAGCAATGCGATGTCTCAGCTGGATCAAACCTGGAGCTCTCTGCGCGAAGCCCAGGGGAGAGCACGAGGATGCTCTGCTTTATTGCAGCCTGGAGGGGACACACGCCGCGCTAGGAAAGCCCAGAATTCTTAATAAACGGCTCCGTGTTCTCCTCAGGGCTGCACAGCTCCATCCCCAGCCCTGGACGGCGTCTACAACTGCAGCGAATTAGCTGCTTATCTTTATAATGAGCTGCCTAATGATCTCGCTGCCGAGCTCCCTCTTCTTTCGTCTGCCCAGCACTGGAGTTACCCACCTTCTGGGCTGTCGGTGTCGCTAATTGCCTATCTGTCTGGCCCCATCATCATTTCGATCTGTCCATCCATTCCCTCCCCCATCCCTTTCTTTCCTTCCCCTCCTCCTTTGTCTCTTGCTCCATGTACAGGAGCTACAAAGAGAAAACACTCCCTTTACTTCCGACAGCCCCACTGGAATGCTATTCATGGCACTTCAAACAGACATCACATCTGACTGTTAAGCTCCTGTACCCCCATCTTTTCAGTTCCCACAGCCGCTCTCCTCTCTTTGGTCCACCTCCCTTATCTCCTGCCTTGCTTCCCTTCCCCTCTGCCTGCTTGTCCCCACCGCCCCATCCCTATAGACCCCTGCATTCAGGGCCCAGTAGCGTGACCAGAGGTCCCATTTTATAGGGATAGTCCCAATTTTGGGGTCTTTTTCTTATATAGGCTCCTATTACCCACCACCCTTGTCCCGATTTTTCACATTTGCTGTCTGGTCACCCTAGCCAGCTGAGGCTCCCTGGGAGCCTGGCTTAGGAGGACATCATCTTGCGTGGGAAGAGAAAGGAGAGCCGCTCGCCCCAGCTGTGCAGCAATCTGCTTGGGAGGGGAATCCAGGGAGTAAAGAAAGACGGCCCTGCAGGAAGCGAAGGCGGATGGCGCGATCTCGTGGGATGGGGCTAGAGGTGGGTGGGGGGTCGGGATGCAGCCTGGCATTCATCCACACAGGGGAGGCGGGGGGTGCTGTAAATGAATAAAGGTCTCAAGACACCATCCCAGAGGTCTCTTGACCTGCCAGCCAGGGACCCAGCTCCCGCCCTGGGCCTCCTTCTCACTGACTTCGACCGAGCTCGCTCGAGGGGAGGCGTTTGGCCCAGGAGGCCTGCGGGAAAGCGGCTGACGCTAGCGACAGATGGTGGAGTCTCAGATGTGCTCGGCAGCGCCCCCGGGTGGCCTCTCCCGCAGGGAAGGCAATTGGGGTCAGAGCTGAAGCAGAGCATGAGAGCGGGGCAAGGGGGGAAGGGCAGTGAATGGGTGCCGGTGGGCCCCCCCCATGACTTTTGGCAGGCAGAAGCTCCGGACCGTGCTGAATGAATGGCTCTTCCATGCAGGCCTGCCACAAGGAGCTTGCTCCGCTCAGCCATTCAACTCCATTTCCTGCACGCCTGGCTCAGTGCCTCAAAGCCCCAGCACCAGGCAGGCTGCCACGTCGGCTCACCTAGCCACGCTCCCTGCTCCCCCCAGGGCCAGGCTTTGAATGGGATAATGAGAGATTAATTTGCATTAATTAGAGCATTAACGCAGTGCAGAGAGGCTTGGGAGCAGCAGCTAAGTACCAGGGCAGTCGGGAGTGGAGAGCTATCGAGCTCTTCGGGATCTCGGCCCCCACTAGCCTGTGTAAAATCGGGACGGGAGGGGGGCTATCCATGAGGGGGAGGCATCGTGGTGGAGAAGGGAAGGCACAACGTGGCTGCTGTGCTACAAAAAGCTCATCTCCGTCCCCCACCCAAGTCAGGGAGCTGAGTTAGGCTGAGTTTAATGTCACCGTGTGACAAGCAGGGAGGAGGGTGGACATGATCTCAAGAGTTCACTGGAGAGGGGGAAGCTGCTCTGAAGGGGGTTACCTGCAGCTGTATTCTGAGATGAGAAGGGGGAGGGGAGATGACACCCAGGGCCCGGGAAGTGAACAAAGAAAGGGGGAAGACAGCGGCAGGGTTTTGAGAGTGGTAGAAGCTGGCTGGGGAAGAGGAGGGAGCCTGGATTTGGGGGTCTTATCTCCCTGCCCCCCCAGAAGGGCCTGACTAAGGGGTCCTGTTTGTACTGACCAGCTCTGAGCTGGACTGTGTTCCTGTCACCTCAAATAAACCTTCTGATCTACTGGCTGGCTAAGAATCACTGTGAATCCCACTGTGAATCCCAGGAAGTGGGGGGTGTGGGAACTGGACTCCCCCAAACTCTGTGACACATCGCCACAGCAAGGAGAGAGAGTTTGGAAAATATCCATGTATGGACAAGGTCAGGGCAAGTTGCAGGGCCTGGGGAGCGGGGAAGAGTTCAAAGGCATTCGGTATTCAACATATGGGAGTATACACATCTGCTATAAGCACACACCAAGTCCCAGGGTGTGACCTCTGCAAGGGTCACCGTCCCAAGGGTCTGAGCATATGGGTGTGACCTCTGGGTCACATACCATATCACCGCCTCAGGGGGTCTGAACGTACAGGTGTTACCACCATACCACATTATCGTCCCAAGACTCTGAACGTACAAGTGTGACCTCCATGGCACATGCCACGTCACGAGCCCAGGTCTCTGAATGTATGGGGTGTGACCACCGCACCACGTGCCAGACCCCGTCCACTCTGCCTGTGCTGACATGCCCAGATCCCTCACAAGCCCAAAGAGACATTTTAAGTTCCTAAAAGGCCAGAGAGGCTGCAGCTAAACTGACAGGCCCCAAGCCGGCCCTGTGTCGCAGAGGAATGTCTGTGGCTCTTTCCCTGTGACGTGTAAGATGCTTTCCAGCGTCTGGCAGGAGGGCGGTGAGTGGCATGGGTGTGCACACATGAGAATGGGGGCAAATCCACATTGGATCAGGAGGAGGTCGGCTTCTAAATGGTGAGTTGGGCAATAAAGAAATCAGCATATGCCAGGGGCAATGAGAGAGCCCGTGTGCGGCTGCACCGATCCTCTCAGGACTGGGGAAGAGGAGCTAGGGTGTGTGTGTGGAACACACAAGGTAGGTTAATCCAGATATGTTCACTTCTTGGGGGTGAGCAGGGGTCATTCCCTGGGATGGAGATGTGGAGGTCACACCCATAAGCTCAGACCCCTGCACCTCACGCCCGCCCCATCCCACCCCTTCAAATCCGACCTGGAGCGACCACCAGCTGGACCTCCAAGAGCCATCTTGTCCTGGGCCTCTCTGCTGAGATGCGAGCACCTGGTGACCAGGATCTGGACTGAGACCCCCCAAACTCATTGCACATAGTGTAGCACAGCATGTAGCCAGCTGAGCATAATGACATTCACACCCTGCCAACCGGAGCTAGATTCAGACTGGCCACCCAGAGGTCACCTAGATCCCGCTACCAGCGGGCCAGGCCTCAAAGCCCCCTTGTTCTAATCTCCATGGCCCCAGCTTGCCCTCGGTGCACACAGTACCTGGATGGAGACGTCGCTGTAGGAGCCCCCAATGACCCCGGTGATTGCCATGGGAACGTCGTCGTGGATGGCATAGGAGCCGTCAGGGCAGATGTGCTCAGAGCCGTCCACTCGGGTCAGGGAGGCGCGGACAAAATCCAGAGACTGCTCCAGGGCGTAGGTGTCCTTGGAGCAGGTGTCCAGGATGTGGGCCCCCAGCGTGATCCCCGGCAGGATGCGCTGGTCTTTGTTGATCTCGTCCAGGGCGAAGAGCATGGCCTCCAGGCGCTGGATACCCCGGTGCTCGTTGATCTTGCCGCACTCCTCATTGGAGTTGCCTTTCTCGTGCACCGGGAACAGCCCCCCAATGACCAGATCCCCTTCTGTGCTGATCTCCTTCTTGGCCACTGTGCTGTAGCTGGGGTTTGGGCTGCTGGCGAGGCATGTGGAGGCTTGGAGCAGCCAAAGCCACAGAGGGACAAAGAGCCCCATGGCCTTGTCCCCGGGGAGCGGAGAGAGGCACGCAGCAGCACTGGTCAAAGCGATGGCCTCCGGCATCCGAGCATGGGCAACAGGCAGCTGCGTTGGAGCTGGGAGGTTACAGCACGGATGTCAGTGGGGCTCCATTGCTTGGGGAGGAGGACAAACGCTCAGCACCTGTAAGGGCAGAGGGAGCAGATTGACAGGCACGTGTCTGGAGGAAAGAACTGCTAGGGGCCTGCCATAGGGCTGGGACAGCAGGATGGGCAGTGGGGTCACACTGCCCAGGGCCTGGGATAACACTGCTGACACCAACGCCGCTTGCTCTGGAGCGACGTTAAACCAGCCTCTCGCTGCATTTCAGTCGCCCGAGCTGTTACTGAGATAGAGGTACATGCCCTGGGATTGGCCAGGCGGTCGCTGTCCAGGCCTGGAATTGGTCCCTCAGCAGGGCACTGACAGTCTTTGCCACCTAAACCTGCTCCGCTGTTCCAGAGCGTGTGTGGGCAGGGCTGAGAGGTGGGAGGTGCTCAGGAATATACACCTGGGGCATAAGGCAGCCCTGGGGCAGGTAAGTGTCTGCTTGGCTGCCCCCCAAACCCCGTACTCCCTCACCCTCTGGGTTAGACACTTTCCTCCTTTCTCCATCACTGTTCCCCATTGTCTATCTCACCCCCTTGCCCCGCCTCTCCCCGAGGCCATCCTCACCTCCAGAGTGACCCACTGACCCATGATCCCACCCCAGGAGAAGCTACCTGTGCTCAGCCTCATCAGGAGGGCTCCAGGAATACCGGCTGCTGGCCCCAGACTGTCCGGCTCTTAGATTCCCCCCTCCCCACTGGGCCTTGCTTTTCCTTCTCTCTTTAGCGGCTCCTGGATGGGCAGGGGCAACAGCAGGCGGGGCTGAAACCTGCCCTAAGAGACGTGTGCCCCCTTCCGCCCACTAGAGCTGCCATGCCCTTGGGGGCTGTAACATGGACCCCGCCTTTCACCAGATAGGAGCATTCCCCAGCTTTCTGCAGGGAGGGGAAGGGGGTAAGATCAGAGCCAAGTGGATGTGGCCACTCCAGCAGCAGGCTGGTACTTTCAGGACAGCAGAGTGAAAGGGAGAGCCAGAGAGAGAGAGAAATAGAGGGAGACAGACAGAGGTATGGCCCCCAAGATGTGGGTTTGTCCTGGCTGTGCACCGCACAGCGCCCAAGGGGGAGGTGAAAGTGCTTTTCTGCTTTACCAAGCCTTGGTTCTGCTGGGGGCCAGCCCACTTTTTAAGCAGCCTCGAGGTTGCTCTAATTTATGGTGGCTGGTAATGGCCACCACGGCTATGCTGGTAGCCAGGGACTGCTGGAGTGCAGCAGCAATTAGGCTACCCGTCCTCCCCCAGCTGTTACTATTCATCATGTTTACTGATGGAGCGCCGGGGTGGGGGCCATTGTGCTAAACACCACAGCAAACCCACAGTAGCGGGCAGTCCCTCCCCGAAAAAGCTTGCCCTCCACCTGGAGAGGCCAAGCCGGTATCTAGCTGGCTGGATCGGCCACCTTTCCGGCCCCTTGGCACAGCCAGAGTAGGGCAGAATGGAGCTGAGGAAGTGGCCTAAGGACTCAGAATCAGGAAGACAATGAAGCCATTGTTCGAGCCTTCCTCATTCCCCAGATGGCCTGTGCTGCTCCCTGTGGGACTTGCCCCCCAGGATGCGACAGGGAGCTCGGACGACTGGCACAGCTCAATGGCGTGCTGGCAGCTCGCACCAGGCATGCCAGGCCCCTCAATGACTAGCCAGGCAGAGAGGAGAGCTGCTATGACAGGACATCCTCCAGCTCTACTTTCCCCCAAAAACCTCTCACTGCCTTGGCACCCTGAGGGCAGGATTAGCACTGGGCACCAGCACCAAGGGCAGAAGCTCTGTGCCGACCAGCACCGGGCAGTGACATTGAGAGCTGATCACACCTCTCCACTCGGCCCCATCGCCTGTTAAAGCAATGTAAAATGAGATCTCCTTTAAGAAGCTGTTTACCGGGGAAGTGCTAGGACTGGCCTCCAGACGGATTGTGCATTAATTGGTCTCCCTCCTAGCTCTTTAGCTGGGCGATGCATGTTCCCGTGCATACATCCATACTCAGATGCAGATGTGCACACAGCTAGGATTAGGTGGAGCGTGTATATTGGTGTGTGCGCATGATGGGTGTATTCGTTGTGGAGGGCTGCATGATTGTGTGTGCACCAGTGAACATAAGCCGGGGTGGGCAAACTTTTTGGCCCGAGGGCCACATCGGGGTTCAAAATTGTGTGGAGGGCAGGTGAGGAAGGCTGTGCCTCCCCAGACAGCCTGGCCCCGCCCCCTGACTGCCCCCCTCAGAACTCCCAACTCCTCCAATCCCGGACTCATCCAACCACCCCGCTCCTTGTCCCCAATCTTCCCCTCCAAAGACCCTCCCCCCACGCTAACTGCCCCCATAGGACCCCATCCCATCTAATCTCCCCTGCTCTTTGTCCCCTGACAGCCCCTCCCGAGATCCCCCCACCCTAACCCCCTCCAGGACCCCACCCCCCTATCTAAGCTCCCACTGCTCCTTGTCCCCTGACCTCCCGCTCCAGAGACCCCTCACCTCAATCATCCCCCAGGACCCCACCCCCTATCCAAACCCTCTGCTCCCTGTCCCCCGACTACCCACTCCAGAGACTCCCCTCCCCTAACCACCCCACCCCCTATCTAACCCCCCTGCTCCCCCTCCCCCTCCTGCCCCCACCCCTAGCCACACCCCCCCCCCTTGACAGGCCCCCCCGGGACTCCCACACCCTATCCAAGCCTCTTGAGACCCTCTGCCCCTTATCCAACCCCCTGCCCCAGCCCGGCCTCTTCACCACACCACCAAACACGCTGCCGTGACTGATCGCCAGAGCGTGCAGCCCCCACCCCCCACAGAGGGCTGCTTGCGCGGTGCGCTGAGGCTGTGGGAGAGGAGGATAGTGGGGGAGGAGACGGAGACGCCTCCCCAGCCAGAGCTCAGGGGCCAGTTAGGAGGAGCCTGCAGGCCATACTTTGCCCACCCCTGACATAAGTGCGTGTGAGAGCATATGTGCCTGTGAGTACGTTTGTGCCAGCGCATCTGTGTTCAGGTCCGAAGGGGAGCACACAGGCAGGTGCGGGCAGGGCTGCATGCTGGCACATATTGGCTTGTGCGTAGTCGCATGTGTGCCAAAAAGCAGACGTGTGGTTCCCATGCTCAGATGTCAGGATGTGCACCATGTACACGCAGCTCTGCTTTTAGTCTCCTCCATGCGTGCACATTAATGATTTAGCATGATAACAATTTTAGAGGGATGTTAAACCATGACCTTCGGGGTTTAAGCCAATCTCTAGCTGTTAGAGACCAGGATCAGACTTAGGTGAGGAGTAGATGATCCCACTTCTGCTATTGCTATATCTGGGGCTGGCCTCCCTGAGTAACAGGACACTGGTCTAGATGTACCTACGGCTGGATCAGAGCCGATTAACCCTATGTTCCTATCTGTGTAGTTTAGTCAGTGGGTCGACTGTGCTACAAACCACAGAAAGCTGCCCCAGAGTGTAGTTGTACTATGTCAGTGATCTTGTGACAGGCACATGAGGTCCAAGTGAGCCTGTGTCTGGGATTTTGAGGCAGGGGATGGGGGGAGTATTACATTCATGTGTGGTGTGTGCACATGCACCTGGTACGACTGAATTCAAACGTGTGTGGTTTTGTCTGTGTGTGTGTGTAAACACATGCGGAGTTGCGAGAGTGTGCGGAGTCTCTTTCTTTGTACGTACACTTAACTACACACATATACCAATCTGTGAGACTGCAGAGTCACACGTGCGGGTGTGGCTGTGTGGGAATCTGTGCAGGTATGTTAATCCACACACGCATGGATTTTGTGGGTGTGTGGACTCATACATGCCTCTGGCTCTGCCTAGTCGGGTACAGACATCTGTATGGATTCAGAGCATATCCAAGTCCACCCCCTCACTACACGTGTCCTGGAAATAAGCCGCGTACACCTACACATGTGGCGAATACCTGTTTGATTGATTCCGGTAGCAGAGAAGAGGCAAAACAACTCAGTAGGGGACAACGATCTAATAATTGTTCAATTCTAGAATTAAAACTGCATTAAGAAGAAAGTGTTTCTATTTACAGCCAAGGAACGACGTACAGAAATGATCAGAATCAATTTCACTGGCCCACCAGCAGGAACTAGAAGAAAGGAGCAGCCAGCCCTTCAGGGGAGAGCCGTAAAGCGGTGGGACGTTGCCTCTCGCTTCTCATTTCTCACCACTCCTAGTCAATTTCACAGCTGTGCAAAGCCCAAAGCAGAGCCAGGGAAGGCCTGGCTGGCACCAGGATGGCAACCTCAGGCTGTAAAAGATCCTTCCATTCCCTACCCACTGTGACACTGGCAGGCCAGGTGCCAGCTCATGCCAAGGCCCGGAGGCCACACTGAACACTGAGGAATGTAGAGCTGAAACCAGTCTGCCTCACCTGTGTGTTAGCGTTGTTAACATAGGGATTAGATGAGAGAGACGTGTAGCCCTGCATAGCCCGGCCCGTAGCACAGAGGGGAATTCACCCACAAGCCTGCCAGCGCTTGCCAAGTTTGCACAGGGGGCAGGGATGAAGGGGGCTGCTGAGGGAATGTACTGAATCAGCACCTATCAGCTGCCCTGGTACAGTAGGGAGACTACGCTTGCCAGGCCTCGACTGGCATTTATTTGCAATCGTTTGGTGTTGATGGGGGCATTGCATGGTCACGCGGGTACCCTGGGTGAGCCTGAGGTGAATGGACAGACAGACCAACCAAGAACTTAAGGAAGCAGAGATCAAGTGCCCAGGCTGTGTCAGAACAAGGAAGAGAATCCAGTTCTCCAAACAGGCAGCCTTATCCACTAAATACAGCAATACACTGTCTCACTAGGTATTAGTTCATCATGCTCCACAGGTAGATAGAGTCCAAGGTGAGAAAAGGTTATATTATAATCATGTAGAATGGCTTCCTGTATGACCCATAGAACTTCCCTTGCCATAGCTCCTGTTTGAACTGCAGCTTCTCTTTGGGAAGAGCACCCAGTCTTGAATGTTACTTTTTGCTGTCTCCTGTGGTTTTACAATATGCCAATGAAGAGCCCATTATTCTAAAGGCTTGTCTTCACTAGAGCGGGGAGAGATCGATCTTATGGCGATCGATTTATCGCGTCTCGTCAGGACGCGATAAATCGATCGCAGTGGCGCCCCCGTTGACTCCGTAACTCCAGCTCGCCAAAAGGCACAAGCTGGAGTCAACGGGGGAGTGTGCCTCCGCCCGCCGCCACCGTGAGGACAGCAGGTAAGTAGGCAGGTAAGTCAGCTGTACGAGTTATTAACGTAGCTGAAATTGCATATCTACAGTCGATCCCCTGCCCTAGTGAGGACCAGCCCTTAGTCATATCTGGTGTGATTTGCAATCAAGCCCAAGAGGTATTGGCCATTTTCCTTTGGCTGGATAAAAACTATTTGGCCTCCTTGGGACTCCAAATGACAAATCTCAGAGCGTATCTGTAAGTCCACATACAATCTTGTTACATACATTTCACAGGGATATTAAAAACCAGCTTGTTGCTACTTCTCAAATGACATATTACAAGCCACCTTTTAAACAAATATCATGATGACAGAGTCTGAGGTGTATTGACCTGGTCAGACAAGCTGAGTTTTACTGTTAAATAGCAGGGGGCCCCTTGCCACCTGGCACTGAGGTGCTCTTAAGGTCACCGACTTACAGCCCTTTGCTTGTATCAGGTGGCTGCAGCAAATTACCCCAGTGCTGTGCAGGCAGAAGGAGGCACGGTGAAAACGGTGACTGCGGGCAGTGCAACCGCCGGGGGAAAGGGAGCATGGGAAGAAAGTGGCACCTGGCACATGGCATCTTCCTATGGCACAAATGAAACATTCCAACAACTACATTAATTCTTTGTTTCAAATAAATTATTTGAGGATAAATGAAGTGGGAGGTTTCTTGAGGCTTTTTTAACAAGCATTTTCCCCTCCATGGCCAACAGCGGGGCATTGTGTCCTCCACCCTTAAGCAACACAGTTTGTTGGTTGGCTTTTCTTTTTTTCCCGTCTTCTAATTTTAAGCAGATTTTTTCCCTTCCAAATTAAGCCTTTTTTAAATTAAAAAAACAACTCTCTCTCTGTGCACAAACAAGTGCAGGGGCTGGGGAATCAAAGCTGTTTGCTCCAGACAGGGGATTTTTTGGCAATAACTGAAGTCTCCTTAGAGATTTACTTGTCTTTTTCCGAACAACAGAAGAGTTTTGTTTCCCCATTTCAAGTCCCCTTTTAAAATCTGCGCCAATGCCTGGCAATGGGTATTATTCAAACACACGTTCCTTCCTTGATACGCTCATAGGTTCTAGTAGCATAACCAGGAGCTCCCTGCATACAGCCAAACAGATGGATGGGGGAGGAAGGATGAAAAGAGACGAGAGATCTCACCCGCTCTTTTCTGGAAACATGGGACCAAATTACACCTTCCTCTGTGGCAGCTGCTGCTGGTAGCTCTCAGCGATAGGACAGTGGGCTAGGTGGACCATGGGTTTGACCCCCATGTTCCAGAGGCTCTTCCCATGGGAAACTCTCTGTGAAGTAAGTGGAGTTCCATGAGCGTAAATGGTAGACAGGATTAGGCCATAGGGTTAGTGGTAAGAAGCGGATCACACACCATGGGTCTATCTATTGCAGCAGCACACGCTCCCCTCAGATAGTTCCTCCAATGTGTCTCATCGCCGCTCCGTCTCCCTGGCCTTGGCCTCTCTGAGAGGGTCCACCAGAACCAGTTGCAATGGGGAGTCTAGTGAGGCGAACAGCTGCCATCGGGAGCTGGACTGAGAACCCCAACTCACTGCCCAAAGAGCCGTTGGCTTTCTGGTCACCACCCACTGGGGCGCGTTCTACTCTGGACATTTTGGAGAACACTTTTGTATGGCGCGAAGTAACTGACTTGCTCAGACTGGAAAGGCAAAAACTGCACTGCCAAGAGCCTGCTGGGAGGGGAGGCCAAAAGCACAGCCTGCAGCGAACTGCAGCAAGGAAGCAGAGGGAGGTAAGCCGCTGCTGGTGGCCTCAAACCAGGTGTGGGATCAGGCTGGCTGGGGAGGCAGAGTTCAAAGCAGCACAGGAGGTGACTATCAGAGCCAGGCCAAGGGGACAGGTGCGGTCTGAACAGCCAAACTCACGCCCTACAGACTCCTAGACTAAGATCAGAAGGGACCATCCATGATCATCTAGTCTGACCTCCTGCACATCACAGGCCACAGAACCGCCCTGCTCCTGTACTAGACCCCTGACTTCTGGATGCAATCCAGGGGCTTTCTAAACCAGTCAAGGATGAGCCAGCTCTTCTTATGGCTTCAGAGGCCACATCAGCATCGTCTCTGCGTCAGGCTGGATGCTAGTGGCAGGAGGTGTAGGAAACCTCAAGGGAGTTGGGTATCTTTCCTATTAGCCACACTAATGGGTGGGTGTGTGGGAAGGAAGTTACCATATAAAGGAACTCTGACCTTTCCCTTCAGCAAAGCTGCTTAATTACAGCTCCTCTGCCGCCCGTCTGACTGTCACACTCTCCCCATGAAGAGCTATTGTTAACTCCTGGCCCTGAGCCTGGTTGATCTGATGTTGCTGTATGTATGATTATATCCCTAGTCCTTCTACAACAGGCCATTCCCCTCCCCCACTGCCCAGCCACCTGATCCAAGACACACACACACACACACACACACACACACACACACACACACACACA